>APFE030997844.1:29955-70054 GCA_000404065.3 Pinus taeda | reverse complement strand
AGAATCGTTATAAATATTGTATACAATCACACAGTTATTACAAACACTTTGACAAAAGTATAAAGAAATTCACCCCCTCCATAAAACCTAAAAACATGTGTCGGCTAAAACATGCGTCGTCTTATTTTTATATATACTTTTCTTTAACATTAAATTTTATAATAATTTGATGTCCAAAATATCTAAATATAAAATATAATTATTTTCATAAAATTCTATAAAATTTTACTATCTCAGAACCATTTATAAATTACACATAGTTTTACCTCAAAATTTATTTTCCCAATTTAACATGTAACATCAAAATTGGTAAAATGTAATCATCTAAAAAAATTAAAGATTACCTTAAAAGCTTAAAATACACACTGTATATTTCCAAAAATAGTTGAAACACTTAATAGGAAGAATTACATATGGAGAGACAACACTAGATTTACACCACCTCTGGATAACAAGTTATCTACTAAGAAATATGTGTTCTCAAAGAAAAATAATTGTGTACCCCAAAGGACATGGGTTCATTTTTTTAAAGTCAACACCACTCTTTGGTTGTAACAACATGCTTACTTGGCAGTCAAATGAAATGGTCAAAGTTTCAGTTCGTAAGCCTTTCAATTATGAAAGCCCCAAATGTAAATCTTACGTCTAAGCATTATAAAACTTCAAAATAATATATATATTAAAAAGGCTTGCCTTCCGCGATAGTATATATAATTATATAACTACCATTCATTCTAATAATAAAATCTTTGATTCCAATTACACGTCTTATGCAATGAATCTATAATATTATATAATTATCACGTCCAATGAATTTATAATATTATATAATTAGTCTAATAATAAAATTATCTTTGATTCCAATTACACGTCTTATCCAATGAATCTATAATATTATTATCACGTCCAATGAATTTATAATATTATATAATTTTATTTAATAATAAATTTGTTTCCGCTATGATATAAGATAGTAATCTAAACTTTCAATTTAAAAACTTTATTATAATTAATTCATTATAATTTAAGAACTTCTAAATCTATATTATATTTATAAATTTTAATTCTAAATAAGTTTACATATGATATTATTTTAATCTTTTAAATTAAATTATTGTTATTATTATTATGTGAAAAATTATATAAAAATTATTAAATATAATAATTTTTAAGATACATATCAATAATTTTAATATAAAAACATTAAAAATAAATATATTGAAAATTGTTTAAATAAATAAATTATATTTAAAAGGAAATATAAATTATTTATGCATATACTATACATAAATTATAAAAAAATGCTAGAAAAAATCACCACAGATCTATATGGTGGGAAGGAGCACAAAAAGAACACTACACTGTCATCAAAGAAGAATACTCTCGAGAAAACTCTAAATCACAAGAAATCACGCAAGAAAGAAACAACTCTCAAAACAAGCAGGGGGAAAGCCCCGCCCAACTTGACAACCCCTCAAGCATCAACAATTATGAGGATTCCAATACCACACAAAATAAATCTTCATTTAACAGCAAAGCAGATCTCCTAGACCAAACTTCTCCTCCAAAGATCTTCAAAAGGACACCAATGTCCCAAGAACCAGAAGAGATGAAGGAGATGCAAGATAAAGGAAGTTGGAAGACCATAGAGAAAAAAAAAAGCTACAACACCAATCTAGCCAAGAAAGACGAGGACAATTAAAAACTAAGAAAATTGTAGGTCCTATAGACCAATTTGGTCTGAGTGGACTTTAACCACCACCATCATCATCACAAATATTTTTCATATAAAAAACATAAAAAAATTAAAAAATTAAAAATGTTCTAAATAAATTAATTACAAATAAATTATATTTAAAAAGAAGAAATTTTAAATAATTTATGGAAATAAATTAATTTAAATAAATATGGTAATTAAAAATATGTGTGTTTATTTATTTTATATTAAATTTATTATCCAATTATTAATTAAAAAATTAAAAATGGTCAAATTGAAAATAATATAATACGGTTCCTAGATACAACCTTTGGAATATGTTAGAAGAGCTAAAGGTTCCTCTTGAGTTGAGAGTTGCTGCTATAAGGCTATACGAGAATGTAATTGCCAAGCTAAAGAACAATGAGGGGTGGTCAAAAGATATTAAGTGTAACATCGGAGTTAAATAAGGTTGCCCCCTCTCTCCTACCCTTTTTGGCATTTACATCGATAAGCTCGAAGGTTATTTAGAAGAAGCAAGATGTGGTGGCACAATCTTAGCTGGGATAGTCGTTATCCTTCTTCTCTATGCTGGCGATATTGTTCTTTTGGCAAGGTGCCCTTCTAATCTTGATAAGCAACTCAAGTTTCTTAAGGATTTCTGCTCTACCATGGGTATGACTCTTAACACTGACAAAACAAAAGTTATTATTATCAAATCCAAGAAGGACACTTGCGCTAACTTTATGTATGACAATAATAACTTGGAGGAAGTGTATTCTTACAAGTACCTAGGAATTGATATCCATCACAAGCTCAACTGGAACCATAGCATTGAGAAAAGGATCAATAGGGGATGGAAAGCTTATTTTGGTCTTGAAAATAATTGTAAAACTGCAAACCTCGTAATGTGGGATAAAAAGAAGTTCCTCTTTGAAACTTTAGTCATTCCTGTTATCTTATATGGCTGTGAAGTTTGGGGCTGTAGCATCTCCAGAGAATCATGGAGAAAGATTGAGCAAATCCAGAAGCGTTTTATAATTTATAACCTGAAAATTAAAAGTAATACACCCTATCCTATTCTCCTTATAGAAGTAGGTCTTTCTCCTATTGAGAGTCTGGCTCAGGTTTCTGGTATACAAGCACAAGCTCAATAACATAGACAATCATAGACTTCCTAAGCTAGCGTTAAATTCCAACCAAAATCACCTAAGGCTTAACCGAGGATGGCATAAGGACACAAGGGCCTGGTTAAACTACTGGGAGATCAATGAGAACGATGCTTTGCAAAACATAAATAACATTAAAGATATTGTTACTTCTAAGTTCAAAGAAAAATTATGGAGTGAGAAAGATTTAGCGTCTAAAAGAAAATTAAGTTATTATAAGAAGGTCATCAACCCCACCCTTGAAGATCAAAAGTATCTCTCTATTTTAACTAGCTCAAAGAAGAAAATTAATATAGCAAAGATTAGAACGAATTCTCATGAGCTCCATAGTGAAACTGGCCGTTGGGCAGTTCCTAAAACACCATGGATGGAAAGGATGTGCCATATTTGTGAGAATAGGAGCATCGAGGATGAAAACCACTTCCTCTTAGAGTGCCCTGCATACAACCACATTAGATCTCAATTTCACAACCTTCATTACAATACTGACCTTCCTAGCCTTTTACAATGCCAAAATTATAGTGAGCTCGGGAGGCTTCTCTCCAAGCTTTTTGAGCATAGGAATAAAATCTTAAATCAAAATAAATATTTTGTCTTTTTAGGTCCGATAGATCATTATTTGGTCTGAGCGGACGTTAACCATCATCATCATCATCATCATATATATATATATATATATAAAACATTAAAAATTTATAATTTAACATAGTTAGAATATTAAAAATAAAAATAATATATTAAATAATTAATTATGTATTAATATATTTTATTATTTTAAAAATATTTTTATAGAAATTTTATTTTTTTATTATTTAATTTAATTTTAAAAAAATAGTTTTAGATTAATTTTAAAAAAAAAACAAATATGAAATAATTAAATAATATATCATATTTAAATATGTTAAAAGTTTAAATTTAGTATCTCAAATTAAATGTATACAATCATCCAGACTACGAAGGATAAATATTTTCAAAGTACCAAATCACGCGGACTGCGAAGGAGAACCACTTAAAAGATATTTTCAAGATTGCGAAGGATAACCACTTTATAAATATTAATTCATGAGGACTACGAAGGATAGCACAATTAAAGGTATGAATTGATGAGGAGTAGGAAGGATAAGCCCTTAATAAATATTTCAAAGTACCATACCATCCGGATTGCGAAGGAGAACCACTTAATAAATATTTTCAATGTCAAATCACGAGGCTTGCAAACGATAACCACTCAATAAATATTTTTAAATCATCCGGATTGCGGAGGAGAACCACTTAATAAATATTTTCAAAGATTGCGAAGGATAGCCACCTTAATTAATATTTTCAAAATCAATTCATGAAGATTGCAAAGGATAACCAGTCAATAAATATTTTTGAAGGATAATAATCAATCGTCAGGACTGCTAAGGATAATGGCCACCATGTTAGGAATTTCAAATGTGACGCATTGGTTAAATTTAATAATTTATTTAATTTTAATGTCTGTTTTCACCGTTCAAATATTTAATGTTTATGAAGCTGGAAAGCATTCAAAATTCAAACGGTATCTATCAAACTCAATTTATTTACTTTATCTAATTCTTTTTCTCCAAAATATTACTTAAACAAGGGAGCCTTTGCGGTGGCGGTAGTCCCTGCCGGGGTCTGCCACAACAACACTACAAAATTGCATTGCAAACAGAAAACCATTAACCACCATCTTTTATTTGTTCAGACCTACATGTAGTAAATGGTTGGGATTAGGGCAACCATTCTTCTTCAAGTGCAGAACAGAACTCTGATGCCATGTTGGAAGCAGCCACGCCTTCATCGAATGAATTCAGTGTTACAATTTCCCAATTATGGTTAACATCCACTTGCAAAATTTCATTTTGTACTTCTTGCCCCACAAGGATTTGATCATCCGTCTTAAACAAATCTATGGCAAGTACCTGAAGGTTGTTCGGCGTAGAGGAAATGAATAAAGTATAAAGTTGACGGATCAATCTCTCAGATTTCCTGGCAACACAGAGTATTGCGGCCACAAGATCTTCAACAAGGTGAAGCTTCCAGCTAATTTGCAAATCTCTCCATCATGGATTAGGGTAGCCCTGAAACATACCTCTAATTGTGGTTTTCCCTAATATAGGGCTTTTTGTATTTACAAAATATGTTTATTTAGGTTGTAAAACAACTTTCAAATTTTCATCAACTTTGTCAAAAACGAATTGTATTTTGTAATTATGATTTTATTTTGAGTCAACTTTGTCAAAAACTAATTGTATTTTGTAATTATGATTTTATTTTGAGTTAAGGGAATTCACTTTCATAGAGGATGGAAACACCATTCATCGATGTGGAAAAATATCGAATTGTATTTTGTAATTGTGATTTTATTGTGAGTTAAGGGAATTCACTTTTAGAGACTATGGAAACACCATTCATCCATGTGGAAAAATATCCCACTTTCCTTTTATAAATAAGGAGAAAACATTAGAACTAATGAGAAAAAAATATAAATGAAAAGAAAGAGGGAAGATTGTCTCATAGAACCGAGAATCAAATTGATAAAATTAAGCACGGCAGACTTCCCTTGTAAATTCAATATTCATGGTTTCTGAATTATAAAATTTACTTTATACAAACGGTTAATCTCTCGAAAGAAAATTACAAAATCATGATAATCAATACAAGGTTTGTAATATCTTTTTATAATATCTCTATGTACTTTGGCCAAAATCATTTATTAATATAATTATTTCCTAATATCTACAAAAAATTATTACAAGAAATTATGTAACACACAATTCTTTTTTACAAATCATTAAACCATAAAACATTAATGAATAATTAATTACAATATGGCACAAAGAGAAATAGCTCCAGCGAAGCAAAAGCTTTCCCGTCTTTTCATTTCCCTCTCCCACAACCACGTTAGATGAACAGACCAGAATCAATATGCTTGAAGATAAGGTAGAGGTATCTTGCAGACAATAGACAATCCAACAAGTCCAGCTGAATCATGAGGACAACAGAAGCACACCAAAGAACCTTGGTAATTTTTTTTTCTCTAACTACAGCAGTAGCAAATGTCTTTTTTTCTCTAACTACAGCAGTAGCAAATGTTAATCGCTCATAACGAGCTCAACCTCGAAGAACCTGAAGCATGAGCAGGTAAAAGGTAAGCCTAAAAGTAATCTGTACTGTGAAAAAAGGCCCTCCGCAGAGAGTGCCTGAAATACAAACTTAAACTATATAGTGACTTAGAGAAGCATGTTGGGTTTAAACTCACTCTCCATTTACCCATTTTACCGCATCCAAAATTAATGTTATACGATGAAATGTTGAAATACTCCATTTACCCATTTTACCGCATCCAAAATTAACGTTATACAATGAAATGTCGAAATACTTGCTTGTACATGATTACTAATGGTGATACTTACATATGATCATTTAATACTTTTGCACATGATTACTCATGGAGATACTTACATATGATAGTTTATGCAAATTCATGAATCACATCAAGAATGTGCTCATTACTTTGTTTCAAAAAATATAGATGCAAAGAAAACGGTTATATCTTTTATTATCTTCTTTACGCCATGATTTCCATATCAAGGCCATCATATAGATGATTCAATACATAGAATAATAAATACTCATATAACCATAACACACATGATTCAATACATAGAATAATAAATACTCATATAACCATAACATAAGTCTAGAAATAAAAGCATAATAGGAATTTCAAAATTGAGTCTATAAAACCTACCTCACAGCCTAGTTTCAAAACTTTATCATAGTTACTTCCACAACCACATGCACTTCACGGTGAAATTCATTTCAACTTCCATATTTTTCGTATTGGAACTACCCTTATGGGTTAAGAATTTTTATATGATATACATACATATAAACTCAATAGTGAAATGAACATGTGGGTCACATAAATAGTTATAATGAATTTTTTTATCATTTTTGTAAAATAATAATAATAATAATAATAATATTATTATTATTATTATTATTATTATTTATTAGGAGGATAACATTTGGTATAATAGTTAGATAATAGTAACTTATATAATTATATATAAAAATGAAATTTGATGAATAAATTTTTAATAATTTTTTTGTAACCCCAAAGAAGGTGAAAAAAGAAAAAAACACCCGAAAGGACAAAAACCTTGCTGCATCTAGAAGGGTAAACGCTTGTAAGGTTGGTTAATGTGGTGATAAACAAAACCCCCAAAATTAGTTCATCTGTTCCCCTGCAAAAGTGTGGGCAAATTGCCAGTTGCTGGAAGCGACATTGTAGGAAGTTAGAGTTTTCCCATCGCTGGTGGTGACCTTGAATAAGAGGCTCTGCCCATCAAGGTAACTGTTGCTCTGCCAATTTTGGCCCCAGTTCCGGGACATTGGCTGCCAGCAAGTCTTGGCGCCTTTGACAGAAACAGCCTCAACGTCGCGTGCTCCACCAACATTGGTGATGAGAACCAGATTGAAGTACGAATGACCATTAATGGTGAAACGAATTCCGCCCTTTCTTTGACAGGTACCCTGAATCAAGAAACCGACACCAATTCAAACCCCATATCAAGAAACTCAAAACAACTTTTTAACATAGCACCGCCTCTAGTTCAAAACCCACATCAAGAAACTCTAAACAACGCTAAAGCTAGCAGATACAGAGAAAATCCACAAACCTTCTGTATTGAACAGGGACGATTCCAGCCCGAAACTTAGCAATGTGCTGAAAAACAGGCTCCGAGAGATCAAACCCTAAACACCAATGCAAGAATTTAGATATTAGCAAAGACATCAGTAACATCTTTATGTTCCATGGCTAAAACCATCTTCAACTATGACCTAAGTTATCATGTAGCTATACGCAGGCAACCCACATGTCCACCCCTATCCCGCTCCCCACTCCCACCCTCCCACCAAAGAAAAACCAAAAATTCTTTCCCTCCAAATTTCAAAAAACCACAACACCAAGGAATCGTGCTCGTATTTTTTCCAGAAAAAAATCCTTAATGTACGCTCTACGGGATCTATTTCTGATTGCTGGAAATGGATCCACCATGACTGGAAATGGATCCTCTAAGGGGAAACTATCTGATTTAAATTAAGAAAAGGGAGAGGGAATATAGAGGTGTTGGGTGACTTAAAAGTGGCCAAATATAGGCAGACTATTATATTTATTTCGGTTTTGCTGAAAAGAGTGAGGGATGTCAATTTTAAAGCATTACAAGACCTTGCTGTTTGACTTAGAACGTTTGTTTTTACTTTAAACTTTTACATTTAGACTTAGGTCTTTAGTTTCTTGATTTTACAGTTATCCGTAAAAAGATAATGAGTGAACTGCCCACTCATTCACACACAATATCACAATTCCATTTGTCAAACTTCAGAAAGTTCAGAATGCCAAACATTGTACTTTGAACTTTGAAAGCAAGAGGCAAGACCTGGACGTTGAATACTGTGGAACTCATCGAGCAAACGCTAGAAAATGAGAAAGCCGATAACATAGAATATGACACATGAAAATGAGAAGGTCCGTGAATTAAGATCAAACCTGTCAATTGTAGAAACAAATTGCTTGCATGTACAATGGGCATGTCAGGTAAGTGAGGGTCAGCTATGCAAAGTACAAAGAAAGGACCTCAGTACAAGATATGAATTAAACTAGACCCGACAGACTAACGGTATCGAAGGAACCAATGATGAAGAAGCTCCTTCTAAATCTAGAAATGTATCGCAAGCATAAACAAAAGTCATTTGTATACAGGCATAAACACTCACAATACAAAACTTTGATGTATTTTGTTAAGCGCAATGGATAAAGATGAACTAATAGGTGCTACCCTCATTAGATCAGCTGAATTACTTCTTTCCTGTGTGCTTGCTGAATTGTGTCAGTTCAAACCAAATACAAGTGACGGCAGCATTTGCTTTCTGCTTGTCAGATTCCTTAGCTTCACATGTCGGTTCCTCCTCTGACCCTGTGTAACACAATCACATAATTAAAAACCCATTACGAAAGAAGAAAAGTAGACGAGCTCTCTGGAGTATTCAAAATCTTCTATAAGTCCTTCCAACTAAATAAAGGTCAACGAACTAATACTGACCCGCGTTGTCCTCCTCTGCTAACGAATTGTACAGTCCATTATGGCCCAAATCAACCGAGAAAATCCTGGAGAGTTCCCTTCGGCATGAGCCAAAAGAAATGACACTTGATGTATTGCGGTTGAAAAACCTGTTTTCTACAATTGTAGGGCAATTATTGGGCCTACTGCAAGATACGTTATTGCTGACACTAGATCGAGAATATTTTGATATAGGAGTTTGCACTCCAACGAAATGAATTACTCTACCATCTTCCTCAGAAAACACTGGAGCCAAATGGAAGAGGTTCCAGAAGGTTGTGCCACTCTTTTTATAAGAAGGCACCATTGCGGGTCATCGTTGCACTGGATTTCATAGCAAGCACCGCAACTGAAACCATTATTGAACAAAGCAGTGCTCAGAGCCGCGGTGTTGGTACCGTAGCCCTGGCTGTACAGATTGCCATAACCACAAGCACCGCCTGCAACAAAGCAAGGAACAAATCAAAACCAAGCCAGAAACCACAAAACAAATAAAAGCAGTTCTTTAAATGCAACTACACTTCTTTTCAATAGAAGCAGAATTTGCAAACTATTAATACAATTATTCGATAAATGTGAGAGACAACTAGTTGTAAAATGTATCCAGAAACAGGTTTTTACGGAACCTTGTACACAAACTACCAGAAACAAAATCTCCAAACCACTCAAACTAAGATTTATTCGCAAAATAAAACCACACTTACCCATTGTGCCATTGTGCCAGTAGCGTCACCACCACGGTAAAACGTAGCATGAGCACTGGTCCATCCTGAACCATGCACAGCTCGGAGCATTGAAAGGAGACCCATGGAGGGGCAAGAGGAATGAAGCGGAGGCAAGAGATATTGCATGTATTCTTTATTGCGTGGAATGTAGACGGACAGGAGATAGAGGAGGTGACAAGTGGCCGGAAGAACATGCAGGTGGCCACTGGAAGTGGAGGCTTAAAAAATTTGCATAAAATAATTTACTTGCCCAAAATCACTTGGAAGTGCGAGGCTTAAAAACTTTGCATAAAATAGTTTACTTGCCCAAAATCACTTGTTCAGACATTTGTTTTGAAAAACTTAGGATAAAATAACTTGTCCCAGCGGAAATAACATCGTGGCACGTGAGGCCTGCAATAAGAGGTTGAATTCACAAGTTTGGTTATAAGTTTCTTACACAGAAATTTCCACGGATAAACTTTGGTTTAACATGAAATATAACAAATATATTAATCGGTCAAACTGATTTAATTGCTGGTCAACGCGATATCGATCGCTAATAGTCCCAGGCAGGGACTAATAATGAATGAGGACATAAAATGAACAAAATTAGGGTATTCTAAATTTTCATACAACTTTTTAACTATATAGTTTTTTGCTTACAAGAATTTTTTTTTCAAACTTTGTGAGTACTTCCTCATTATGTGAAGATGGTAAATGAGGTAAATCAAGTGTTTAATTTTGAAGTACTTTCAAGGATCAAAAAATTGAATTTGTGATTTTTTTTTTTTTTTTTTTTCCTTTAAAATTTAAAGTCTAACCATTAAAGTGATTTTTCAAACTTAAAAATTTCTCAGCTACTTAATATATAAATATTAATAAAATATTAAATCAATTTTTTATTAATTTAAAAAAATAATATAAAATCTTTATAATTTCTACTTTTGATTTATCTAATTTTACAAATCTATTATTATTTTATATCTAGTCGATTCTTAATTCTCTCACACATTTATTTTACTATTAATAAAAAAATTGTTAATACAATATTAAATTTATTATCACATATGTTAACCCTTTCATTGTAATTATATTTACTAATTTTCCATATCTCCATCACTTTAATATTCTTTTGCATGTTGATAAAAAAGTTTACAAAAAAAATTTGAATTACCTTGTTATTTAATTCAACAAATAGTTTTTAATTACCTTGTTATTTCATTCAAGAAATAGTTTTTAATGTTAAGATTTATGATAATATATTGTTAAGTTAATATTTTAGTGAGATATACATTATATCATGTTTTTTAAAACAGTAGAAAAACCTATCATAACTTTGTTGTAAAATCTACTATGAGGACATCTATCTCTATTCAAGAAAATGTAGGC
Source organism: Pinus taeda (assembly GCA_000404065.3). Classification (NCBI taxonomy): domain Eukaryota; kingdom Viridiplantae; phylum Streptophyta; class Pinopsida; order Pinales; family Pinaceae; genus Pinus; species Pinus taeda. The sequence goes on along the minus strand of APFE030997844.1, from coordinate 58,953 downwards.
TCACACATTATCACTACTCAAGAAAACACCCCACCTTATCACTACTCATGAAAACACCTCTCAAGTTAGTAAAGAAACAGGGTTTTACTCATGCCATACATCTCTATGTCTTAAATCTTTCCTTAGATCTAAAAAAAATAACTCTTAACCAAATAAAATAAATATACATATTATAAATAAGATTTATAATAATTTGTTTTTAAATTTGTTAGATTCATTTTCATTTTGACTTTAGCAATCATTCATAATTGTATCTCAAGCGTAATTATGAACTCACAACTAGCTTCCAGAATACCTTAAAATCAAAATCTAATTACCAAGATTCTAGGCATAAGAGTAGATTTTTTTTATTAGATATAAAAGATAAAGAGATTATCTTAATATATCGGATAAACACTGTAATTATGGTAAAGTTTCGTATGCAGAAATGAATTGTGGTAGAATAAGTTGAATAACTAACAAAGTAAGTCAATAACAATTAAGGGAAAGGTAACTTTGTCGTTGTTGATAGATTATCAAAAGAGGGGCTTACAATGCTTCAAAAGCAAATTAGGTTGGGATCCTTTCCATGTAGCTAATGGACATACCATTTTTGCTTTCCATGATTTCTGTTTATTTTTGTTTGCAAAAGTGAAGTCTTAATTTTGATTTTTGGCAATCTTCTATAAATTTTCAGTGTGTGATAATTATGTATTGCAAGCTACGATTTTCATCTGGAAAGCTAGTAGATTCTCAACATAGCGAACAGTCTACTACTCAATGTTATAGGTTTATTCCTCTGAAAACATTTGTGTAAATCCTAATAAAAATTTAAATCAATAATAAGTTTTGAATATTTAATATTTACTTAAAGTAAATAATTAAGATCAATTATAAATTTTGATATTTAATATTATTAGAATTTATGATTTTTTTAAAAAATGAATTTCTAATTTCTTCTACAAAATAACATAATAAATAACATTAAAATTTATTAAAATTTACTTGATGTTTAATTTTCATTATATACATAATATTTAAATTACTTATTTTATTATAATACAATTATTTATAATAAATGCATTAATCCTATATTATTAATATTAAAATAAATTTATGATTTAAGTTGTGAGACCTATATAGCCCTTCCCTATCTCCATTATTTGAGTTGTGAGACCTATATAATCCTTCCCTTCCGTGTCAAAGAAATGTCGGGGACGGTGATGGTTTAAGAGTAAATAAATAAGGCGACTGCGAAATATCGCAAAGTTCTTTTGAGTTCTCTCACCAAGTCTTCTTGTCACAGTTAAATGTGTTACATGTCTCAAATGATGGATAACCACTTAATAAATGTTTTCAAAGTATCAAATCATGAGACTTCGAACCATAACCACTTTATGAATATTTTCAAAGTTTCAAGATTGCAAAGCATAACTACTTAATAAATATTTTCAAAGTTTCAAGATTGCGAAGGATAACCACTAAATAAATATTTTCACGTCACGAGACTGGGAAGACTAACCGCTGAACAGATATTTAATAAATATTTTCAAGATTGTGAAGGATAACCACTAAATAAATATTTTCAAATCACGAGACTGCGAAGAATAACTACTGAACAAATATCTAATAAATATTTTCAAAGTTTCAAGATTGCGAAGATAACAACTAAATAAATATTTTCAAATCACGAGGCTGCGAAGAATAACCACTGAACAAATATTTTCGAAGTATTAAATAATGAGGACTGCGAAGGATAACCATGGGATAAGTATTTTCAAGTACTATCAAGTATCAATCTTTTCAAACTTCAAGATTGCGAAGGATAACCACGTGATAAGTATTTTCAAAATATCAAGTATCAAATCATCATTAGTGTGAAGGATAACGATGAGGGTAAGAATTTCAAATTTGAAGTATTAATCATGTTTTTTTGCATTTTTAAGGTTTGTTTCCATTATTTTAACATAGAATTTGGATGAGTTGGAAAAATATAAATTTGATGGCTTTTGTAATTTTAATGTTTGTTTTAATTATTTTAATATAAAATGTGAATGAGTTGGAAAAAAATTAGTTTGTAATCACCTTGTTATTAATAATATGATCTTCAAATTCTATTTATGATAATTATTTACTAAATATTTTCAAAGTATCAAATCATCATAATTGTCAAAGATAACCACTTAATAAATATTTTCATATTATCTATAACAAATTTTCAGCATTGTCAATGATAGTCAAATTAAATCACAATCAAGTCACCTTGTGACTAGTAATTTACCTATCAAATTCCATACTCTATTTACCACTTAATAAAAATTTTAAATGCATGAAATCATCAATATGTTCACCTAACATTTTCTTCTACCCTTTTCGTCTACACATGGCATTTGTGCGTTATATGACCTCACATGTTTACCCTTTTAGTCTATGCATGATATCTGTGCATCATATGAACTCACATTTTTACATCTACGTCCTCACATTTTTGCACCATATGAGTGTGAATTTTTATTCATTACCACCATATGAATCTGAATTTTTCTTCATTACCACCAACCATATGAGTCTGAATTTTTCTTCATGGAGTCTATGCAAGACAATGCTTACTTTTCCATCTCACTCATGTAACCTACAATGTTATGCGGACATGCATTCATTAATGTGCTTCTTCATAGGATAAGGATTATCCAAAACCACCCTTTTTTTTGGCAAATAAAACTAGGTAAAATCTAGCAGAAATTCGAGGGTCTGACATAGTTCTGTGGGGTCAATGTTCCTCCATGCCCCTAGGGGATTTTGATAGCCTCTAAATCAACGAAGAACCTTGGATTTTTGAAAAACAAAAAAACAGAGGGTTGAATGAAACTTGGACTTTTTGTTTTGCCTGATTCCAATCCAAGTACTTTATTACAATGATACAACTATCAATTCCACTTGCTCCATTTTCGTAATTGTGGCTCCAATACTTTGCGAGCAAGTTTCATGGTACATGCCTGCACAACCAACACTTGTCGATTTTTTACAGCCCACAACCAACACCCTGCTATTTCCATGACACATGATCAACACATTTCTTATTGTGTCAAGTCAGAGTAAGTTCATTAGCAATATTATCTACAACGAAGTTGTGTATTTTCCCTCTTTGTATTTATTTTTTCTCATTTACGTGCTTCTATTTGTTGTTTCTCAGTTTGAATCATTAGGTAATCTTGTTTGACAAACAAAATCATTTAATACGAGCGACCGAGATTAAATTTTCATATATGGAGCCCACAGAGACCATAGAAGGTAGGTGAGTACAAAGCTTTGGTAATTTTATATTTTGAATTTTCTTTCTTCTGCAATGGAAATTGATGCGGAATAAAACGAATTTAGCTTTGTGGGAGAACCATATATTTATTTTTACTTCTATGTTAGGGTTCATGACCTTCTTTACTCTTTCTTTAGTCCTTGTGATGTTTGAAGTCTGAACTTGTGATTATGTCGGGATTGCACTCGTGACTTCCCTTATAGGAAATGTCACTCTAAAATTAAGGCAAAATTATCATTTCATCACCCCTTATTTGCATCTTCCAACACTATTTTCTTGGTGAAGTTCCCTATGGAAATGGAGTCAAATCAATTGTTGCATTCGAGATGCGATAGTGCTATTTGTGAGGAATTAGTATCCATGTTATGGGAATTTAACTTGTCAACCTGGTAACTATTATGGAGGCACATTACGGAGTCATCGAAAGTTTCCTTTATATAGGACTTGAATTGCACTATCCTTCATAATATGACGATATCGTTCAAGCACAATGAACCTTTTGGATTTGCACACATGCATCCATGTTGTGAGGAATTAATTTTTTTTAGCACATGCCTCAGAGATGTTTGGTGTACTTAAGCTTGTCGTAGGCTTATGTAGTCATATCAATATCGCTTAGAGTTTGAGCCATCACCTTCCACTACAGAGGAAATCTTAGACTTAACCCATATTCCCTCCATGTATAAGATAGTTTTTCAAAATCTCTAATTTGTTTCATTAGAAAAGCTCGAAATTAAGAAAACTTGCAGCATAAGAAAGTTTTGTGAGGTGGTCATTACCACCATATGATTTTGAATTTTCCTTCATGGATTTTATGCCAGACAATCCCTACTTTTCCAACTCCTTCACATAACCTAAATTGTTATGCATTCATGCATTCGTTGGTGTGTTTCTTCATACGATAAGGATTATCCAAAATCACCCTTTTCTCTCAACGTGTATAAAACATGGTAAACGCCAGCAAAAATTTGGAGGTCTACCATTGTTCCGTGCGGTCAAAGTTTTGGGGCATATTTCCTCCATTCCCCTAAGGGTTTTTGATGGCTCTTAATTGACAAAGAACCTTGGATTAAAAAAAAAAGAGGGTTGAATGGAACTTGGATTTTTGTTTTGCCTTATAAAATATAATCTTGTGTAGGATGAACTTATGTTTTCTTTCAATCTTTTGTAAAGCGGACAAGGACTAGGTAATATGCTTTTAGTATAGAAAGTGTAGGGTTCATATTTTACCATTTGGACATCTCACCCTCCATATATTTCTCACCATTTCGTTGAAGGTGGAAAACAAGATAAATCCTTCCATTTGTCAACTAACTGAATCTTAATGAAAGGATAATACTTTAGCTTTAATATTTACTTGTTAGCCATGCTCATTGTTCTTTCATAATTCAATTTTAATTTTTGATCATAATTGTTTCTTGTTTGCATAACATTACCTTTGAATTGTAGAGCCCATAATCCATTCTAAAATAGGGAATCGTTAGGTAGTTAGCTTAAAATAATGGTTAAAGGAGATGCACAAGTAGAGTTGTTTCAAAGGATCATCTTGTGTGGCATAAGATTGCTCCAATATTTCTCTATGAGAAAAATAAAAAACCCATGCATGATTAGTAGTAAGCCAACCAACATAAAGTTTCACTTAGGAATATCTTTACACTCTTTAGTATAATTTCCAACAATGCACACGATTCTCTAAGGTTTGTAGGCAATGTGAAAAATCCTACAAGGAATTATAGGATATTTCCACACTTATTAAGGAGTTTTATTTGACTGTAGAGATGGACAACTGCACACAGACCTCCGCATCACCCCTAATTGTGTTTGCTATCAACATAGTGGCATGTTCCTGTCATAGCATCCAAATTGAAGCACTCTTGGCAACCTCCCTTATAGATAACAACCAGAGCCAAGGGATAGAGCCTAAACTCTATAGAGTTTGGTATACACAACACCACACATGCTAAGTTCCATCCTTATGTGCACCATGTCAGCATTGTGTACAAACACCTATAACTAAGAGTGTCAATTATCACCCAAAAAAATTATGGAAGCTCAATCATATTTGTAACTAAGTCTTCGCATGATACCCATAGAAATGCCAACTATCAACTAAGACCATTCTTGACTACGAACAAGTATGTGGTGATTGTCACTCTACAATCAAGTTCATCTCTAAGATTCTTGTAACACTCTCCTCTCACATTTACCCAAGCTAATCGGTTCACTGGGGTAAACATGTGATGAGAGGCTATTGTGCTGTGACTCAAATCCCCATGTACATTTAACGAAGTGGAACTGACAAAACATAACCAATATGTCCTTCCTCGGGATTTACATGCCCTTCAGGAGGTAACCAACCCTTCCAGGTGTTTAACCCATGAGACAACTTGTCTATTTGTTGATCTGGACCCTCAGCTGCTCCCATGACAATCCATGCATGTGACTGAGTCCCTTTAGTCACTCCCATAGCATGGTATGCCAACGAATGTGGCCCTTTTTAGGCAGTTTTGAGCCAACGACCCCGGATTATGTGCCACTTTTTTAGGGCTAGGTCTCAGGCCTCTACCCAAAACTTCATAAAACTTTCAGAAATGATAAATAACCATGAATCGAAGCTAGTAATGCAAACATTGATATAAGGAATTGACTGGACCCCCACTAGCCATGACAACCACTTCGTCAAACATATCACAAATATGCAATCTACAGGTCATAACAACAAATTTGAGCATGGGGGTCTCATACTTATCTGAGATTCGTAATGAAGCATTGATGTCTTATCACAATAGTTGCATTATCATCTATTAGGTAATATATTAATTCACATTTCATTTATCAATCAAATCATGATCAGAGCCATAATCAAAGTTTGTCATGAACCATACTTATAGCCAACATATAAGAAACAGAAACAACAAGGATATAACGACCATAAAGATAACATATTAACAAGTACATTTACACATGAAATACCAAAGGAAAAGAAGTTCATATTAATGAATGCATAGACCAACTAGGTCAGGGACCTCCATGTTGAAAATAGAAACAAGAAAATGGTAAAAATAACATCAAGAAAGATCCTGATTTAATTTGTCCTTCAATTAAATTGGGAATAAAATTATAATTCCACATCTCATGAAAAATTGTAATAGTTAACTAAATTAATTTGACTTAGTTGGATCAGCTAATTTGAGTTGAGGTTCTAACTGGAGTCATGTAGAGTGTCTCATACAATTAGGAGCACTAGTTGAGTTTATTTTGAGTTGTAATTATTTAATTCACTCTAAGTTAAATTTAGTTAAATTAGTTCCAACTGATGGAGGAATTAGTGGGAGGTCTAGTAGTGGGGTATAACCTGCAATAGTGGGGCGTAACCTACAATAGTGGGGTGTTTCCCAAAGTGAAGTGTGGTGCCGCCTATAGTGATGAACAAGGAAACTGACGATTCACTCATAATTAACTCATGCATGTCAGATCACGGAAATATCAAGGTGAGATTGGAGTTCAGGGATAGTGTACTATAAGTTTTAAAATCATCTAAATTAAACAAATGATGCATGTAGTCAAAAGGAGGCCTAAAATAAATCATTCCTTAATTAGAAAAATCACTAATTTTAATCATTTGAATTGCCTTTAAAAGGAGGAATGAAGGCACAAGTTTAATCATTGTTTTGGTGAGCATGAGTTGGTGAGACCAAGCAATAGGAAGCACAAGTTTGTGCATGGAGCTTGTGAGGGCAAGGAATTAGGAGCTTGGAGGCTTGGAATTTTAGCTAAGTATTGGCTAAGGGCAGTGACTCAAGCAGAGGATAGAAAATACTTGTGCAGGTTGAGCTCGAGATTGATCTAAGTATATTGTATTCATCCATATTCTTTGACTAATGCAATATACATATAGCATGGGTTTTTAGTTGTGGCTTTCCCCAAGAAATCATTGTGTAATGTGTTGATAGAATTCTTTCTCTTATATGCTTCATGATTTCATTAATCATTTATTGTTTCTATTGATCAGTAGAGTAGATTCAAGTCTATTGTTTTAGCATCTTACAATTAGCAGTTTGAATCTACAAGGAATTTCTACATGGTATCAGAGCTAGATTTGTAGAAATTTCTACGTGGTATCAAAGCTGGATATGTAGAAATTTCTACATGGTATCAAAGCTAGATTTGTAGAAATTTATACATGGTATGAGAGCTAAAATTACGATAGAAGAGGAATTCGAAGTTGTCCTTGCAGGTGAAAAGAATTTGCATAATCATTCTTCAGAGCTAGCAGAATGTCCTTCTATGGATTGAGACTCATATATGCCCTTTAGGGTAGTTCGAATTATATTTCTTAGAAGGACAGGTGTTGTATATCTGACCCAGAAATATTATAGATCTGATATGAAAATATAAGATTATGCAAATAAACCCAGAAATAATATGAATGATTCTTTATTGATCAAACCCTTAAGGTAGGGCAACACCATACATTCACTCCTTAAGGAATGAGAACACTCCACAAGCCATATGCTTGTTCATACAAGACTATTTCTCTTCATCTCCTCTCCATGTGGAGTCTCTAGCCTCTATATAGGCCTCATACGTACAATACCATGCATCATTACCATGGTTTTTTCATACCATCAACTAATACCATGGGCCCCTTACATTATTATTAACTACTTGTGGTCCCTTACATGACATGGGTTAACCACCTTATTTATTACTATGGCCCATCCCATTATTACATTATTACCTTGGGTACCTCCCTCGGTACCCCATATTACCCCCCTAAGTATATAACATTCCACCCCCCTTAGCATGTTTCGTCCCCGAAACATGGGAAGAACACAAATAATAAGATCTACTCAAAAGAGTAGTCCACTGGTACCATGCACATGCATCTAGCCATCCAAAAGAAAGGTGAACCCTCGAACTCGCTGGTGCCTTGCTTGCTTGAGATGGAAGTTGACCGTGGCAGCTCTTCTTTGTTGATGTGTGGTAGGTGGATCTTCCCTCCTCTCTATCTGTGCTGTGGGGGTTGTTGTCCTTGTGGCTAATTGGTTGCCATCTTGTTGGTTGTTGTCTTGCGGGGTCATGTGGGTGATGATATGTTGAAGTTTTAACCCACGATGTCTTTTTCTTTAATTCACCCCTTACTTGAGCCTGACTATTATGTTGTGGTGCCTGCTGTGATGTCTTATCTTCCATTATTACTTTAACCACTGAGCCCTCATCTGATGTATCAGCGCCTATAACCTTTTCTGCTTCAGCCTCTGTTTGTGTTTGATTATCGATCATCAATGGCTCATCGTCTGATATGTCAGTCCCTGGAACATCTTCTACTTCAGCCTCCCTATACTCTACCTGTTTCTTGATGGAAATATCATGTAATGTAATTTTCTTCTTTTTATACCAGAGCTTCAGGAATTTCTTCTGCACATTCATATTGATACTACCCACAGATTCCATCCAAGGATATCCCAAAACAACATCCATATTATCCATATCTGAAGTATAAAAATCACCATGCAACACATACTTATCCATAGAAATCTTCAAATCCTTATACACTTGAACGTTTTCATCATCCACCTATGTGTTTTCAATGTGTTTAGTTGGAACTTGCAATTTTTTTGCCAAATTAATATTGATAAAATTATGCTTGCAACTAAGATTTATAGAAACAATGACCTTCTCCTTTTGAATCAATCCATGCACCTGTAATAAGGAGACACTAGTAGAAAATAACCTCTTACGTGTCTCATTCTTTTTTCTAGCACAAGACCATTTGTCCATAAGGAGTTTTTCTAATTCTTCAGTCGAAAATTTGGACAAGTCTTTGATGCCAAGTGAGTTCCACCATATGTCAGCCTCTTCTTTCAAATAAATTGGTTCTAGAGACCTCCAAAATAACCCATATTTGGAATTTAGTCCTTGTATGAATTCTGCAATAGTAGGGCTATCATATTTTCCTGTAAAATTTTCCATGAAGAGGGTTTGAGAAAAATTCACTTACTTAGCGAAAATTTGAAATGGCCACAATTCCGTAAATATTGCTCAGAATCTTTGTTATGACCTGTTTTTGGAAATGGAACAACCATTCTTCATCTGCCCATGTGATAAAAATCCTGATCCAAGCATTGGAATTTCAGATCTGCGCTGCAACTCTCCCATCGTCACCCAAAAATTCTGAAAAAATGGTTGATTTTAAATCAGCAATATCTCCCTCATCCGTACTTCGATTCAACTGATTTGTTTTTTTGAAATTGGGTATTTTTTCACAAAGAATCCAGATCTATGATTAGATTTTATAGATCTTGCATCAAGGCATCCAGATCTGCGCCACAAACTTGTTGCCCCGTAAAATTGTCTGCAACACCACTGATTTTTAGATCAACGATATCTCCTTCATCCAGACTCCGATTCGGCCGATTTCTTTTTTCAAATCAGGTTTTTTTCCACATAGAATCTAGATCTATGATTAGATTTTATAGATCTTGCACCAAGACGTCCAGATCTGTGCCGCAAACTTGCTGCCCCGAAAAATTGTCAGCAACACCACTGATTTTTAGATCAGCGATATCTCCTTCATCCGAACTCCGATTCGGCTGATTTTTTTTTTTGAAATTGGGTATTTTTTCACATAGAATCCAGATGTGCAATTAGATTTTTCATATCTTGCACCAAAACATATAGATATGATCTGCAAACTCGCTGCCCCAGAAATCTTGCAAAAAATAAAAATAATTATCCACTATTTGCCCAAGAAAGTGCTATGATACCACTTGTTATGGCTCTAACCCATAAATATAAGATAATAACAATTATACCCAAGAAATGAGAAGATAGAAATAGATATAAATAATTCACTTTATTGATCAAACCCTTAAGGTAGGGCAACACCATACAATCACTCCTTAAGGAAGGAGAACACTCCACAAGCCATATGCCTATTCATACAATAATCCTTGACATTATTCCTTGACACCTCTCCATGTGGAGTCTCTAGCCTCTATATAGGCCACATACATACAATACCATGGGTCATTACCATGGTTCCCTCATACCATCGAACTAATACCATGGGCCCATTACATTATTACTAACTACTTGTGATCCCTTACATGATATGGGTTAACCACCTTATTTATTACTATGGCCCATCCCATTATTACATTATTACCTTGGGTACCTCCCTTGGTACCCCATATTATCCCCCCTAGGCATATAACATAGACACTAGTTTGCATTCAAACATACGAAATATTTTAAGGATTTTCTTTGCGTATTCACTTTGTGCGATGATTTTCTAACTAGATTCCTTCCAAATTTCAAAACTCAAACAATAATGCAATTCACCAAGATCGTTCATTTCAAATACTTGTGACAACTGGATTTTAATTTGTCCAATCAACCTGAATGCACTGTCTGTTATGATAAGATCATCAACATATAAAGATATCTAGGCAATATTCTCATCTTCATTTTTCTTGATGTACAAGTTATGATCACTTTTGTTTCTCACAAAACCTTTTTCATAAAATAATGAATCAATTTTCACATACCAAGATCTTGGTGCTTGTTTTAAACCATAGAAAGCTTTCTTTAAACTACAAACAAGATGCTCATGTCCCTACGTTATAAACCCTTCAAGCTGAACCAAATAAATTTCTTCTTTTAATTCACTATTCAAGAAAGCAGATTTAACATCTAAGTGATGCATTTTCCAATTTTGTTTTGTAGCTAATGCAATCATGATTGTAATTGTATTCAATTTAGCTACAGGTGCAAAAGTATCTTCATAATCAATGTCTTCTTTTGTGAATAACATTTTGCAACCAATCTAGCATTATACTTATCAATACTGCCATCAACATTAAACTTAGGTTTGTATAACCATTTGCATCCTTTATCTTTTGGAAATTCTGTTAATTCCCATGTTTCATTCTTCATTATAGAGTTGTATTCCTCATCCATTGCATCTTCCATTTTTTATATTCTTTAGCTTCTTCATAACTTGAAGGTTCTACAACATTCATTACATGATACATCAATGCGTAATCTCTATACCTTATAGGTGACTGAATTTGACGTGATGTCCTCCTCATAGTTTTATTGCTTTCATCCTTCTTTCTGCTTTGTGGAGTTTCTTGTTCTCTTCTTGGAGTGTCATGACTGCTAGATGGTTCCTGCTCTTGAACCTATACTTGTTCTTGTACCTGTTCCTGTACCTCTTGTTGTACCTATTTATTTTCCTATTCAAGACTTCAATTTTGACATAGTTATCATTATCATGTCATACACCTATGTTATTCATTTTATCGCCTTCATCTGCATCTTCATGAAACACTACATCCCTACATGCGAGCAATCTATGTGAGCTAGGATCAAACAACTTGTATGCCTTCTGATCATTAGAATAATCAATGAATGTGCACTTAATTGATTTTGCATCAATTTTCTTCTTTCATCTTTTAGAATATGAGAAAATGCCTTGCATCCAAAAACTCTTAAATGATTCACTTTTGGTTTATATCCATAAAATGCTTCAAAAGGTGCTTTTAGATTTAAAATTTTGGTTGAACTCTTATTTTTCAAATAAATAATAGTATTAATGGCTTCACCCCAAAAGCCATTAGAGATATTTTTACCTTGAAGCATGCTCCATGCACATAACACTAGTGTTCTATTTTTTTATCTCAGCAACTCCATTTTTCTTAGGTGTATGAGACACTGTAAACTGCTGTAGAATCCCATGACTTTTACAATATTGATTGAATGCTCTTGATTTGTACTCTCCCCCTCACCAGATTTGAGAATTTTGATGTATTTCCCATTTTGTTTTTCCATTATGTTTTTGAATTCCTTAAAGTACTAAAAACCATCACTTTTCTTTCTTATGAAATAGATCCAAGTGTATCATACTAGAAAATTACCTCTCTAACTCTCATACCATATTAGAAAACTCAGAGAGATGTACCAAAATGAGAACATTTCTCATTTCAAACTGCTTGGACAACTAGTACATTATATAGACACACATAGAAAACCTCTAGGACAATCTAGATCCAATCACCAAATCATAAAACAAACTACAAGGACACCACTCATGAAAGATAGACTCAAAAACTTACTACAAGAACACAACTCATCAACTCTCTTTGGACTTACCATTTCAACAGTATTCTAACATTATGTAGATTGAATATATCTAAAATATTTTAAAATTGGAAAAACAAAAATCAGCCATTCCAAAATATTTCCAGAATGAACAATCAAATTAAATTGAACGCTAATGCCACCAAGCCGGAGCAGCCCAAAATCTCAAAAGATTCAGCGAGAGCTTCTGATAACCCTCATATATACACTCAATAATTAACTTGTACCACAAAAATATATAAAAGCAATTTAGATGACGAGATCAACAGAGGACATTTTTTCAATGTGTCTGTGACAAAAGATGAGAGCTAATGTAAGTGAAGAAAAAAAAAAAAGATAGTGAACACAGGTTATGATACGCAGATTATTGTCTCCTGTGTGGAAAAAGCATTGCAAATGTTTTTCATAGCTCAGGCGGAAGCTAGCAGCTTATTTTTTTCCTTAAAACATCATAAATAGGAATAAGCAATGCAGTGAACAAGACAGACATTTCTAATCAGATTGCATTATTCATAAAATTTATTATATAAGCAGAGGTCATCAACATAGACTAAGACTACAAGAAAGAAAATCAAGAGATTCCATATGTATAACTCTATTATGTTCAAAGTATGGGCTGTTAGATTTTAGACCTTTTCATGCTTGCATAATCTCTCTCTTTATATAAATATATATGCACCAGCGGAAGCAAAAAAATGATATACTGAAATGCAGGAGAAAAATTCATAAGAAAAGCCCCTCGTTAATGGCTTCCAGAGAAAGCAAAAAATGGAAAATGAAAAACCCATTAGAGAAGGCATAGATCAATGATAGTTATTAGCCTAAGGTATTAAATTGAATTTTTAGTAAGTTCTCATCCCAACTTTCACAGATTCCTTCATGCCAGCGTAATTTTATAGGTTCATAAATTTTATGAGCTTCAAGATCTTGAAATTTCACAGAAATCAAACAGTTCAGTATGCTTATCAAGGCAAAAACAATACTAATATTAAAAACAACATATCCAGAGCCATTCACGCATAGCTTGATAGCTAGAGAGGTGAAGTACACACCTTCGAGATTCATTCAACTCCTGCTTGCAATCCATCACGCTGTCAAGGGAGAATACTGTGTTTGGAATGAGTTTGAAAAGGAAATTTGTCCAGTTATTTATATTTTGTTGTGGCTATGGCGACAACGCAATCTATTCCTCACTACATGCTTATTGGTTGACCCACTGGATGCAAGAATCCTCTAAATTCATATCGACGATTGGAGTCCAAACACGATTGATGGGGAAAAACGAAAAGTCAAAAGCAAAATGGAAAGAAAAAGATAAATGAAAAAGTTAAAAGCACATATGGAAAGTTTTAAATGCTTACTTTCCTCCATCAACCTTTACATGGTGAATAATTTCACAAATATCGAAGTAAGGTTTTTAAAAGTTGGAAGAAAAATAAATGGTAATAGAGAGACATGAAAAGTTAAAAGCAAAAATGAAGAGTTTTAAGCATTTAAATGCTTACATGGTAATTAATTTCACAAATATCAAAGTAAAATTTTTAAAAGTTGTTTTTATAGCAATATAATTATATGTTTGAATAATGTAATATTTCATTAACTTCCTTCATAATAAAACAATAATGTATTTAAAAACTTGAACTTTAAAGAATACATATAGATTAAGAGCCTTTGTTCAATGTAGCTTTTTGTTTGATGTTAACTTAAAAGTTGTAATTTAGGTGTGCAATTTAATTTCTATGCATTTGTAATATTGTTAAGATTATTATTTTTTAAGAAAAAATAATTATGGAATAATTCTAAGTTTTAGTTATATATATATATGATTTTCTATTCATCATTTTATCTTAGTCATAGAGAGTATTGAACTTTATCTAGTTTTTCTATTTAGGTATTTAGATAGGAAACAATTATTAATAGATTTACATTTTCGGTTCTGCAAAATTCATTTTAGCTTTTCATTCACAATTTTATTTGTAAATCTTAATTGTCATTCTACCATTATAATGAGCCAAGTCTACCTAAATCCTCAATTTGATATAATGAGCCAAGTCTATCTTAAATCCTCAATTTGATATGCACCTGCTACTAAGCTATATAAGTATGAGCTTTTGCAAGGGAAACCACCACTGAAGTGTTGAGACCCTCCATTATTTCATATACATTGAAATTGAATTTGATTCTATATGATATAACAACTTCTAGAAATACTAACTATCAACCCTAAGTTAAACACTCAACTACTCCGAGTTAGAGATGCTACCTATACTCCTACTACTCCACTACTCCGAGTTAGACATACTACCTATACTTGTACTACTCCAAGGACATACTACCTATACCCCTGTTACTCCGAGTTAAACATACTACCTATACTCCTAGACTAGAAACAACCATCAAAAAATTAAAAACATTTTTAGCATTCCATGAACATTTAGAATGAAATCCTACCTTTGATAGTTGAAAATCCACCCAATAAAATAAAACTTAGTACATTTTTATTTTAAATCCACCCAATAAAATAAAACTTATTAAATTTTTATTTTATCACTTTAGTGTAAAGAACTTCAGTTTTCAAATTAGATTTCATATTATAAAAAATTATTTAAAAAATTAATATCATTAAAATAAAGTAATCTTAATTTTGTTAAAAGTTTTGTGAAAAAATTTTATTTATTTTTTTAAATTTTGCGAATAATAATATATATCTATAAAACACATTTTAATATATTTCAAATCTAATATATCTATAAAAAAATAGTTTTAATATTTTCCAATCTTGTAATTCGATTACAATAAAAATATTTTAATATTCACAAATCTAATATATTTATAAAAAATATTGTAATATATCACAAACCTGTAAATTCATACACATATTGAAAAACCCTTTTACGTTGAACTCCTGTGCCAAATGCTTTTTTTTTCCTATGAATTTCCAGCTAGTGTCCTGCTTGACATCTCGAGTCGAACTTTGCACGGCTTTTTATTCAAAAAATGGATTTTTTCTGAAGACGATATATGTATTGATCTGAATTTGATTCACCGATTGTACATCTATTTTTAAGCCCCCATCTCATAGTGGCAGCATCGTGTGGGCTCGCTCTAGGGGAAGTAGCTTTGGAGACTAGCGTGGCTTCTGTTAGGTAGGCGTTTGAGGTCTTCTGGCGCACAACATATTATCTGTGACTTACTTATTATTACCTAAAGACGTCGAAGCGCTCGTTTCAGATCCTCCAATCGCAGATCAAGACCCAGCATCCCTCAACGTTTGATAGCCCGCAGGTTGTCCATTTGACCTACTATAGCAACCACTCTAGCATAATCTATCCCCACCTTAGATATGCTGGAGGATCAATTGGTTCCGGGTAAAGGAGGTCAATTGCCCTTGCTTCTACTGCGACTGGAAATGATACTAGTAGCTCTGCCCTCGCCTCTGTGGTTACTCTCTATGTACCTGAATTTTCTTCGGTTCTCCATCTTTGTAATATCTCTTACATGTGCAAAGACTTGATCTTCTCATGCAAAGGTCGATTATTCCTACATCGAATGATTCCCCAGGTTATTTATATGATCATGATATATCCCTTGAGCGTACGGACCTATACTCTTACCGGTCATTTCTGGCCGGGTCGGTGTCAACTGGCTTTCTCTCTGAACGATATAGCATAGGATCGGTGTCAGTTATGGGTTTCTGGGCATTGGTCATTTCTGGCCGGGTCTGTGTCAACTGGCTTTCTGTCTGAACGATACAGCAAAGGATCGGTGTCACTCATGGGTTTCTGTCCTAATGGCCAAGCATGGAATCCGGGAACCTAGCGAGGAGGGACCCGCTCTCCCCTTATGTATTATATTTCATGAATTAATACGTTCAACTTGAATTCTACAGGCATTCTCACTGGGACTTGAACCAACAAATTAACCTTTCCTCTGAGACAGGCATTCTCACTGGAACTTGAACCAACAAATTAACCTTTCCTCTTAGATCGATCGAGATACACTCTCGAATTAGGGAAACCAACAACTACTGGTGCTATAGGTCACAATACTAGAAAAGGAAGAGATAATAGATACTTCCCTTTAATAGAGAAGGAAAGCCATCTATCTATAAGTAGCAGCTTAGCAACTAAATCTATGAACCTTACCAAGCAGACCTAACCTTAATAACCAGACATGCAGTAGACCACCTTCACTTTGCCTGACGAAAAAACTTAAACAATACATTCATTTAATATTGCATTCACTAGCATCCATTAAAATGCATGTATTCATTTGCATCCATTAAAATAAAAGGGGAAGAAAAATATTGAACAACCTGATATATGTTTATTACATTTAAAATGTAAAAGCAAAGACATGCATCCTTTGGAATGGGAAGTGACATTTATATTAAAGAAGCTCCAGAAAAAAGGTATAGCTCAAATGCCATTTGCTCATCTCAGACAGATAGAAAAGTAAGATTCCTTTATAATTTGAAGGCATCATAAATCTTTACAAGCTTTATAAAGTAGATGGTCAATTCATTTTCTACCATTTTTATATAATAAAATTCAATTTGAGATATTATTAGTTATTATTATAATATTAATTTTAATAGAATTATTTAAAATATTTACAAATGAATAACATTATTTTCCAATAAATAAAAAAATGTGAAAATAGTAACCAATAATGTTTCATAATGTTTCAATAATATTTAAAGAAAAATATTGGTATTTTCTTATTTAATTAGTTTTTAATTTTATTTTAGTTTATAATTTAGAAATGAAAATGTTTTATTAAATTGTTATATGAAATATTATATAAAAACAAACATTTTATTAAAATAATATTTTTATATATTATTTGATATTAAAAACTAAAATAGTATAACATTATTTTTTAAATTTCTAATTCTAAAAAAATAATAATAATAAACACAATATAGAATTATTGTCATAAAAGTATAGTAGGCATACACACATTTACAGTGTTATTTAATGTCATTATAGCATAGTTATGTTGCCATATATTATGAATCTTGTTTTTTAAAATGCCTTTTAGTAAAAAAAATAAAAAAAAATTCTTAAATCTAATTGCTATAACCATATTTGCCATTCCATTATAGTGAGAGAGACCTAAATTCAACATAGCTTAGTTGTTGGCTAGAATACATTTCCCTTTACTTTTTCTTTTACTTATATGGGTGTTACAAGGGAGTTACTATATGTTAAAGGGTCTCAATTATGAAATTATGATTCTTTCATAATTGAGAAAAAATGTGCTAGAGTTTGTCATCCCCAAGGAGATTAACTTGACGTTCTTGTGTATGAGTTGTATATGGGTCAGTTATCCCTAAGGAGCTTAACTTGACCTTCTTGTGTATGAGTTTTATATGGGTGAGTTATCGTAGCAAATTCCTAACTTCTCAAGCCCCTAAGTGTCCAAATACATTTAGTTCAAGTTGATCTCCTTGGGAAGACTTGAATAGGGGCAATGGGGTGCAACATAATATTATCTTGATGGAATTTTCCTGAGGAATGAACTTACTTAATTTATTTGAACACCTAGGGGCTTTAGAAGTTTGGAAACTTTTACAATAATAGATCCCTATCCAACTCATACGCAAGCAAGTCAAGTATATCTCCTTGGGAATGGAAAACTCTAGAACCTTTTTCTAAATTGTGAAATAATTATTATTTCGTATTTATTAAATTGAGATAAAATACTTATGAGAAATTACTCAATTATGTAATTTCACCCTTTCTCTTATTTATATGATTCTTATAAGGGAGTTATTGTAGCTAGCATTTTAGGTATGTTGAACTTGGGCCTCTCTCACTATAGCGTAGTAGAAAATAATGTTATAACAAAGACGATTTATTTTCCAACGAAAGCTCTGCCTTGGGAATTTAATATTTTTCATGTCTTGTCAAGAAACTTCTCTTCTAACTAATGACTGACATAATACATAATTACATGTCGAAGTTGGCAAGTAGTTAACTTTTATTTTTACTTTCTCCACTTTATGATCAAGCGTTTTGTTTAAAATAAATTCTTTAATGTGATGAGCTACTTCATGTATTTCTTCATCATTAGGCTTAAACTCAAAATTTTTTATAAAATTATTCTATAACTCATTCCACTATAGTGTTTCGCACTCACCTTCTTTAATTTTATATCTTTTGTTTGATAGATCATCGACAGTGTTAGGAAACAAGCATGGCTACACACTCTCATCTATGTAGTCGATTATTTTCCATTCATCTTCACATAGCTAAATATGGGCTATAGGGTCATCTCCTCGCTTAAATTGTGGAATGTTGGATGTTGTGCAAAAATTATTTCCCTAAATAGCTCAACAAAATATGTTGTAATAGTTGTTCATGTTTTAATTCGGGATATGGGTGCCCCACCATATTGTTTCTTGTCTAGTGAAAGTTTGGACAAGAATTTATACTCTTGCTCGCTCACATATTGATTTAGAAACTTCATCAATGTGAGTCAAAGGAGAATTTTTCTCTTTAAATTTGAGAGGGGTACCAAATTCTCTTTTCAAGTCAATTGGAAATAGTGTCAAGGATTGTCTTTCTTTTCCTTTGATGGGATTCTACAATGTTATCACAAAAGCCTTAATTTGATATCAATCCAAGGTCGTATTGCTTACAAAATGATCCACATAATATATGCATTCCAGGCTTTATGCATTTCCTAGTTGTAGACAATGAGAAAAACTAACCATAATTGTTTAAAACTAATTACAATTAATTATGTGAAAATTTGTATAAATAATTGTAGGTGAAATTTTAAATTAGTTCCTATTTAAATACAAATGTGAATAAAAACAAAATTAACTCAATAGTGCTAACTAAAGAAAGAGAAATTAACATTACAGAAAATTAACTCTCAACAAAACTAGTTAACAACAAAGAAAATACTAACTAATCTATTGTGCTCAAACAAAATAAACTTAATTAAATCAAAATAAACATGCTACAAAATAAAATATATATATCTAAAAGTAAAAACATAAATAATAGAGAACATAGAATGTTGCTTAAAATGAAATGTTGTGAAACTAAAATATACATACACAAATAATTTCTTGTGCTAGAGAAATTAATAAAATATGTTTGAAATGTAAAACAAGTAAATATGTGTAGCAAAGTAAATTAAATAATAAGAAAATGTAGAAATGTATACCAACAAGAAAATAATGAGCACGAATATAAAGTGGCCCTTGCTCTAGTTTGCTGGTGGATTGCATGTTTTACACACTCATAAGGATTGAAATAGTTTATTTCTATTCAACAAAAGAAAATATAAACAAAGTTCAAAAAGTCCAATCCTCTAAGTTTGGTTCTCATAGTTTATATACAAAAATGACACAATTGCTTGCTACTTTTGAGTGGTTCTTACCATGAATAAAGGAGGAAACCATTTTCAATTATATAAAACAAACGTCTCGAATCTTGTCCAAAAGCAAAAATTAACTTAACTACTTTTCCTGGATTTCCCTTCTTCAACCTAATTTCAAACCTCACAGGTTAAAGGCTTGAAGTGTGTTGAGACAAAATCAGAAGTTTGAGTTTGCAATAAAAAGTTGTTTTTCTTTCATATACTCAAAGTTTTCAAATGAAAATAAAACATTGTATCATCAGTAAAGGATTGAGATCCAAGAAGTAATCCAATATGATCGTGAGATGGTATATTCTTGAAGATTTAGTGTCTATTGAATGCCTAAAAGTTGGCCTTGAAAAAAACTTGTTCTTTGAGTGTAGAAGTACTTCATGTAATTTAAGTGCACCTGTGTTGATTCGTCACCCTGGTGCAACTATTGGTCTCCTCTGATGGATGACCTTCTCTTAATAACTAGGCTAGTTTCTATGAGTGGCACTGGGACTCCTTTAACCAATGCATACTAAAGTGATGGAATAAGAGAAAAAATATTCATTGGTAAAAAAATCATATTAATATATGCATATGGATTAGTATCATTCATTGTGTTATGCTTCACTTCACACATTATGGCTTCATCTTATTCAACTAATATCAAGCAAGGATCTTACTGTGTATATATGAAATGGGGTTTCTCTTAGATCATATTAGATAGTTGTATTATAGCTTTACACTGGGATATGAAATTTGTTATTATCTTGATGGTGACATGCCAAGGAGACAATTGTAGAGCTAAATGTTGAAACCATGTGGCATATCTAGGCGATGAGATGAATGCCAAAATGCTAACAGATTTTAGTTAAAAAAAAAAATCTATATATCAAACTTTTAGATCCCATTCTCATAACTAAACATTGGGAATTGGTTCTTCATATAAACTACCTCTCCTTGTTGGGTTAAATAAGGGGATTGTGTTACAGGTGGTATCATAGCACAGGTTTCCAACACTAACCCTCGGGGTGGAAATAAGTCTTTAGGGTGGTATGTTATGTGATATAATTAGTTTTCATGGGATTGAAATGGGATGGTAAAGTAAGATACAAGCTATAGTTTCCTTATCCTCCACTGAAGAAGAATACAAGGAATTGACAAATCAATTTGTGGGGTAATGTGATTATGAAGGATATTGGTCAATCTTCAACTTGAACAAGCAATAACAACCTAACTTTTCTGTAGTGAAAAAGTTGTTCTCAAGATGGTGAAGAACCCAAACTACTCTGCCCAAACTAGACATATTGAAGTTCATCACCATTACATGAAATATTTCATTGATAATGAATTCCATTGGCTTTATTATCGTCCCACAACAAAGTAAAATGCTAACATAGTGACAAACCACTTGGTAGTGATGTCAAATTTAGAGATAATCTTGGAATTGCATATGTTTTAGTCGTTATGGGGATATTAAATTAATAAGGTAAGAGACACCATAATGTTAACAATGGATTCCTATTGTGTCCAGGATATTATAGTATAGTTCTTATCTACTAGAAAACTAGGAATAGTTGTTTGTTAGAGGTGTCATATCACCATATATTGAAACCGATGAAATGTAATTTCTAGAGTTAGTGAATTACATTTCTCAAGGTGTTGTTTAAAATGCACAATGAAATTATCAACATGTTTCAATATTTGAGTTTAATTCCTAGATGCATTGAATAAATATGACCTAAAATGTTTATTGGGAAAAATTAATCACTTAGAAAAGTTATCAAATATTTTGCAATATATGATATCGCATTGCCTCTTCACAAAGGATATAAATAGCCATAAAATTCCTTGAGAAGATATTAAATGCATAAGAAATCATTTATATATTTCTTCTTTCATCATTACGTGTTCATATTATACTCTTAGGTAATCCTATCCAAAGAAAATGTTTTGTCCATTTTCTACATTTACCCATGTAGACTAACCATGATCCTCAAGCATCAAAAGGGAAGATGAATGACACTAAAAAGTTCAATCCATGCACACATAAATTCCTATATAAACAATGGTGGAATTTATTACATGGATTTCAAATGGTGAATGAGAAATGGATATGGTGGACAATTTGTTTCACAAGGATTTGACCAGATTGATTAATGGAAGTGGATTCAAGTATTTGTTATGGTTAAGGTTTCCTTATGCTGATTGGGATGAGGCCATAAGTGTAATTATGCATCAATTCTTCAAATTTGCAAATTTCCAATCATACATTACTACCCTTGGAGGACATATATTAACATGAATTTATTGAAAGTAAATAGATGTAATTTCAATAGAGAATTTGTCTACAAAGAATCATCCCTAACCTATATAGGTACCAATGGAGTTTACTAGGCATGAGGGAATGTGTTGTTAGGAGTAACACCCATTCTCAACATTGAGGAAAGTGACACAAGGTCTTATATGTGGCTAACAGGAAAATATTTCATTGCAGCATGGTATAATCATTAGTGTTCAATTCACTCATACTAAATTCAATTCCAACCTTCCTCACCAACCTCGATTTAGTATGGGGTGAGGCTCTCTTTTTGTACTTGTACTAATGTTTCCTTACATTAATATGCAACAAGAGTGTAGGATATGTTGTCATGGAAGAAATATCCAAATTGAAGATAATTCAAAGTTATAAAAATGACCATGAATAAACAAAAGTATAGCTATGTAATCTAATGACATACACGTTCACAATTAAGACAAACATATAACATTAAAGCTCTTACATTAATCATCAAAATGGGGAAAATTCATGATAGTACAACAAGCAAGGATAGAGAGATTGAGAAATCCTCTATGCTAAAGCCAAATTTCTAAGAACAGTGTGGGATAATCCTTTTTGTAAATAAGTTTAACAATGAGGTTAATATTGAAACTTTCTTTCGGAGGAGATAATACAAATATGTTAACATTTTATATTTGTGAATAAAAAATTGTGATTTTTCTTTTGAAGGATATTATTTTACTCCCTTTTAATATGAGAGATGTCTATTGACATATTAATAAATAAAAAATTAAAATAACTAAAATTAATTATAATATTATAAATAAACAAATAAAATTGTGATAACCACTTTCACATTTTAATTTAATTATCAATAATCATTAGGTGGATTGTAGGGATTTAATTTCCATGAAATATTTTAGAATATTCTTAATAGTATACACACATCAAAAGTTAAGATTCATATAGGATTTAACTGTCATGGAATATTTTAGAATATGCTTAATAGTATACACAAAGAAAAAGTTAAGATTCATCTCCAAAGTAGTCATGCTCTTTTTATCCTTTTGATTAATTAAAAAAATGTCATATGAATGGAGTTATGGTGTTTGGGCATGTATAATTGACAAGTGATGGTATTGGCCATAGTATTGTAACAAAACCTATGTACATATTATGGATCTCCATGGTATGGTGGAGTAAATTTCCATGGGTATGAATCTCCACGGTAATATGGAATAAATTTGCATGGTTAAGAATGATGTTTCATGTTCTCTCAAATATATACATATATATTTTTAGCTTATACATTAATTCTTTTTATAACTAATATTATTCATAATAATTTAAAATAAAGTTATAATTTTGTTAGCCTCTTTGGGGTAAATCAATTGGCTATTGCTGTGGAAATGAAGTATTATGTTCTAAGAGGTCACATGTTCAAATCTCTAAGCCCCTTGCTGTCCACCTTGTTTCAATTCATTATGAGATCGGCCTTTGCACAACACAATTCCATGTGGATAAATGCCTCAAATATTTCTACCATAATTTTGGACCCAATTGCAATATTTTGTTTTCTTGAACACTTAAAAAATGTAAATCTAGAGAATTGATTATATAATTTTACTTAACATCGATAAGAAATCAGTAAAAAAATATTAATAATAAATTAAAATGGTTATCGATTAAAACAACAAATGACTAAGTAAATAGGAAACTCCATTTTTAATATTTATATATTTTTAAGGAATATATTCAAGTTGTTTTTCACTGGAAAAAACAACTACCTTTTAAAATATATCTAGACAACTTCCTCATCAAAAGCATTATCACTAGATTCTAAACCTTAACACTAATTTGAAGTCAATTTTTTTACTTTAATTTAGCTATATTTAAAATCAGCAATATGTACTAGCTAATATGTAGCACTTGTTATGAATTGATGCATATAAACATTTATCACCCATTTAATTTATATAACTACGTTAGTAAAAAACAATTTGATAAAATTCGTTAGCTTCAAAACAAATTCATTAATTGTAATTGCATGTCCAAATTTCAAAATATATTTGTTATATCTACCACATTAATTTGCCTTTGCATTATTCCCTTTGCCTTCTTCCCATGAATTAGATGACTCTAAAGAGACATGGTGGGTCCAATGCAGAGTGGCTATAAAAGGGCCTAAAATTTAATATGTTTGTGGACTGGAATCCAAGCACCAACAATAGAAGTCCGATTGCGAAATTTTGAGCAAAGTCTCAGGCGACATTTTCTCCAAATCTTTTTGTTTCCAATTTGCAAAGATATTTTCAATGGGAAATTCAGCTATAGTGAGGTTCTCCTTAGGTGAATGGTCAATATTGCGCATTTTCTTGTAAAGACGCATCACTGCCACACAATCTTCATATGGATCATGAGCACCATTTTGAATATTGTACCTGTTATGCCAAGCATTAATGTAAACAATTAACCCAATGTAGGATTCATTCTTTTTGAAACTTAAATAACATTAAATTTTATTACAAAAGGCCATGATGTCCTTAATTTTTTAAAGAGTGTATTGCCACAAATCTTGTTCAATAATTTGTGTTGTGATAAAAATTCTTGCACAAGAATTAAAAAAAAAAAAAAAAAGAGCTTAAAAGGTGCTAATTTACCCTAAAAATGTTTGAGTGAGATACTTTAGTGAGTTGCTGGCTTTGCTACTTTTAAGTAGTGGTGTGTATTTAGAAGTGTCCCTGAAACAATCATGATTATGTTAGTTGATATTTTATGAATACTCATATACATATAATGGGTGGGAAATATCACATACACATATATAACCAAGTTACCTAATTAAATGACTAGGATATTCCATTGCCAAACATTGCAAATCATGATCCAAACCATGTCCTACCAGAACCTTTGCTCTTCCTCCATTTAAACGAGCACGCCATATTGTTTCTCCATTGTATAAGACCTGCTTAATTTTCTCTTACACTTGCCTTAGTGGCAGTGCATCTATTAGATGCTCAGGTTTGATGCCACTGACATCATGCCTGCATATAACATAACTAGTTAGGTGCTTCAGTCATGCAATGCAACCTAAAGTAATTCAAATGAGACAAGTTTAGCAAGCGCCCAAGTTAGAATTAAATAAGGAAGTTGTAAATGAATAATATGACCTGTAATCTGTAACTGGAATTTGTGGTTTGACATAAGTGTGGAAGACCAACATTTCATCTTCATCAACCAAGCAAACTCGTGCGCAAAGGTCAAGGGATCCATCCTGACCATCGCCAACCATCTCACAGTCTAGTGCAATCGCAGAAAATACTTGGGGGTAGTTATTAGATTGGTTGGAACTTTGAATTCGTGGGTTTGCATTGAAGTGCTCTTTGTTTCCATAGATGCCCTTATTAACCAAAGAAAGTGAGTCACCTGAAATCTACAATGTAGAAAATCAAATTCATAAGTGAAAATCAATATACATAAGATTGAGGACTTCCATAGCTTTACACGTTACATTTTATATTCTAAGTGTAATGTGAATCATCCAATAATACAATATTTTTAAATTTTTTGATGTGGTTTATCAAATATATACTAATTTTTTTTTATAAAAAATGGAATAAGGTTATTAAATAGATATTTAATACCCATATATATATATATCAATATATTATATATATATATATAATATATATATATATTATATATAATATAATATTAAAATCTAATTTTTCACAATCTTAAATACTTAACTTACATCAAATTTGACTCATAACTTAGATAATGTCAAACATGTCTCAAACATATATTAAAAATAAAAATAAAACGGTTTCTTATTTTATTTTGAACTTACATTTTAATTTGACTTATAACTTATGTTAATGTCTAAACATGTCTATAGCTTATAATTAAAAAAAAAAAAATTGAAGAGAAAATTTGCGATTTTATAATATTTTAAATATGGAAAGTGAAATTCTAAGTAAAAGAAATTTTCAAAATAGAAAATACACTTACAATTAAGGGAGTTTGCTACATTTGACATGTTGATAGATGGTTATTGACTTCTTGAGAATTATTGAAAAATTTAAGACATAGGATACAACCTCTTTCACTAAATTGTTTAGCACAATCAATTTTTGGCAAAGGACCTGCTCATACACATAATATAACAATATATCAAAATTCAATTTGCAAATTAATAATTATGAATTTGTAAAAGTTGATAATAACATACTAATGAACCAAACTAACAACAATATGAAATCGCATACCAATTAGGTGTTCCTTTAAGGAATCATAAAACCTACAATGCTTTTTGCATATTTCACATGTTGGCTCATGCTGAGAGTGATATGATGTTTTCATATGCTCCACTAAATGCTCCATTTTGTTAAATTGTTTAAAACATGCTGCACATTTATGCCTGTAAACATAAATACTAATCAAATTTAAAAAATGTATAGTGATGAAGATATAAAATCACATTTAAATAATTATTTACGCCAGTAAACATAGATACTAATCACATTTTAGAAAATATAAAATTATGATTTTGTAAAATCACCTTGTATTCTATCTTATTGAATTCCAAATCTAAACTCAATTATTTTCTATACTAAAACTGTTTTCCATACTAAAACTATAAAATATCAAATTGAATTAGGAAAGGAAAATTATAGATTATGTTATTTATTTTTAAAATAAAATTTAAAACCTTATGTGTGATATGACTTAGTAATTAGTAAAATAATCGCTTAATATGCTTTCAATGGAAATGTAATTCACATCTATAGGATTTCAATAAGAATAGATTTGGTTAGGTACAAGGTACTAAATTACCCCAGGCCTTGATAATAGTAATATTAACTTATTGAAAATCTTATAAGAATAGATTTGGTTATCTACAAGGTACTAAATTAGCCCAGGTCTTGATAATAGTAATATTAACTTATTGAAATAATCTTGTCTGTTTATACTTTTATATGATTGTGGTAATTTTAATATTTATTTGTAAATATATATTTTTTAAATTATTTTATATTAATCAATTAATAAAATTTATATTTATTATATTAAATATTTTAATGGGTTTATTATTAAAGTATTAGTTAATTTAAAGAGCACATTATTATGTATAAAAATTTAGTCATACTAAAAGTTGGTGTGGTCTACTTTAGATGCAATCTCTTTAAATATGTAAATGACCGTTTTTTAAACCAAAAGATGAACATACAATCATCTTAAAATTCACATAACTTAACTCAAAAGATTATTAAATACAAAAAATAGATATAAATTTTTAGCTAAGATTAAATATAAAAATTTGTTATTTTTGATAAGGATAAAAAAACTAATAATTAAACTGAAAATGTCTTGTCACAAGGTTTCAACCACTGCAATAAATATACAGCTTGCCAATGGACATTAAATAAGTTGGGGCCATATATGCTCAACCTTGGATAAGTGGCCTACCTAAATTCAATAGTGAACATATACAGTTGCTCATTTAATGCCCATTGGCAAGCTAGTTATTTTCAGTGGAGTCGTCGCAGGTGGAGGAATTGCTAGGACAGCCAAAAGTGATCAGAATCCGAGCAAAAAAAATTCAAAAAATCTTGTAGAAGCAGTGTTTGAATCATGTTTTTGATGGTGGAAATACATTGAGCACCATCAAAAACTTCTAGGGCACCTAAAATTATGAAGTTTGACAGCTTTTACTTGGATTTACAAAAAATTCTGCCAAATTTTTTTAAAATATAACTTAAATTTCCATAACTTTCAAAGAAAAAAACATAATTCGACATTTTCAGCTTTCAACCATAACCAAGCACATGGAGGTAAACACATGCACATTGGCGCACATATACAAGATGACACATGCATTGTTGAGGATAATGCTTAAAATAAAGCTATGTAATTGCTGACAAATTAGCTAGCAAATTTTGTGTTTTGAGTTATGAGAACTAGGGCAGCAAATTTATAGATGTAGTTAGTGATCATTCAGTAAATTATTAGGGACAAAAGATTAGTCAGATAATGGATAATGAAATTAGAAATATGTGGGGTATATAACAATGCATTCGTTTCTCCTATGAAGATATGAGATTCCAATGAGAGTTGAGCTCATGGATTGAGAATCAGACTTATGTTACTTTTGTTCATTACTTTTGTTTATGTTTTCATATGCATTCTCTTGATATATTTAACATGGTATCATAGTTTTGTTTATGTTTTCATATGCATTCTCTTGATAGATTTAACATGGTATCAAAGCTCAGCAGTTAGCAGCAATGACCAACAATATGAATATTTACGAGCCACAAATACCAATGTTTAAAGGTGAGAAGTTTGGTTTTTGGAGCATTAAGATGAAAACATTGTTTCTTGCACAAGATTTGTGGGATTTCGTAGAGAATGGATATACAGAACCAGATGCTCACACACTTGCCCGTTGGACTCAAGATCAAAGAAATCAACTAAAGGAAAATCGTAAGAAAGATTCAAAAGTTCTCTTCCTAATCCAACAAGCAGTGCATGACTCTATTTTTCCAAGACTAGTTGGAGTAACAAAATCAAAGGAGGCATGGCATGCTTTGCAGCAAGCATATGAAGGAAGTCATAAGGTAAAAATTGTTAAGTTTCAGTCATTAAGAAGAGAATTTGAAACCTTGTGCATGCAAAACTCTGAATTTATTCAAGATTTTCTCACTAAAGTGATTGGTATAGTGAATGAAATTAGGTGTTATGGTGAAGATTTAAAATATCAAAAATTGTTGAGAATATTTTAAGAAGTTTGCCTCAAAAATTTGATGGTGTTGTTGTTACTATTGAGGAGTCTAAGGATCCAACTGAGTTGTCTGTGAATGAGCTAATGGTGTCTCTTCAATCTTATGAGCAAAGAATCAATAAATCTTCT
>APFE030997844.1:9627-29945 GCA_000404065.3 Pinus taeda | reverse complement strand
ATGTATAAAATCATCCCCTACGAAGGATAAGCCCTTGATAAATATTTTCAAAGTACCAAATCATGCGGACTGCGAAGGAGAACCACTTAAAAGATTGCGAAGGCTAACCACTTAAAAGATTGCGAAGGCTAACCACTTAAACATATAACTACCAAACTGCAGCACAATTAAATGTATGGATTCATAAGGACTACGAAGGATAGCACAATTAAAGGTATGAATTGATGAGGAGTAGGAAGGATAAGCCCTTAATAAATATTTCAAAGTACCATACCATCCGGATTGCGAAGGAGAACCACTTAATAAATATTTTCAATGTCAAATCACGAGGCTTGCAAAGTATAACCACTCAATAAATATTTTTAAATCATTCGGATTGCGGAGGAGACCCACTTAATAAATATTTTCAAAGATTGCGATAGCCACCTTAATAAATACTTTCAAAATCAATTCATGAAGATTGCAAAGGATAACCAGTCAATAAATATTATTGAGTATAATAACCAATCGTCAGGACTGCTAAGGATAATGGCCACTAGGGTAGGAATTTCAAGCATCAAGTCATGTGACTCAAAAGGCCATAATCCATCACTATACAAGATCATATGATTTAGAGGAGGTGAATATGACAAGATAGGCTGCAGGCCAACGCCAATTCAATGCATGGTGAACCAGGTGTAAACATTCATCCCATCATCTATATGAACCTGCAAAGCACTCAAAATTCAAATTGTATTTATTGAATTCAATTTATTTAATTTATCTATTTCCTTTTCTCCAAAATATTATTTAAATAATGAATGAGGACATAAAATGAACAAAATTAGGGTATTTTAAATTTTCATAAAGCTTTTTAAATATATAGTTTTTTTTGCTTACAAGAATTTTTTTTGCAAACTTTGTGAATAGTTCCTCATTAGGTGAAGATGCTAAATGAGGTAAATCAAGTGTTTAATGTTGAATTACTTTATGTTAAAGGATAAAAAAAGTTGAACTTGTGATTTTTTCAATTTTTTTTCTTCAAATTTAAGTCATAACCATTTAAAGTAATTTTACAAACTTAAAATTTCTCAGCTACTTAATATATAAATATTAATAAAATATTAAATCAATTCTTTTATTAATTTTAAAAAATAATATAAAATCTTTATAATTTTTAGTTTTGATTTATGTAATTTTACAAATCTAATATTATTTTATATCTAGTCGATTCTTAATTCTCTCACACATTTATTTTACTGTTAATAAAAAAATTGTTAATACAATATTAAATTTATTATCACATATGTTAACCTTTTCATTGTAATTATATTTACTAATTTTCCATATCTCCATTACTTTAAGATTCTTTTGCATGTTGATAAAAAAAGTCTAAAAATAATTTGAATTACCTTGTTATTTAATTCAACAAATAGTTTTTAATGTTAAAATTTATGATAATATATTGTTAAGTTAGTATTTTAGTGAGATATACATTATATCATGTTTTTTAAAACAATAGGAAAACCTATCATAATTTTGTTGTAAAATCTACTATGAAGACATCTATCTCTATTCAATAAAATGCAAGCTCACACATTATCACTACTCAAGAAAACACCCCACCTTATCACTACTCATGAAAACACCTCATAAGTTAGTAAAGAGACAAGCTTTTACTCCTACCATATATCTCTAAATCTCAAATCTTTCCTTAGGTCTAAAAAAATAACTCTTAACCAAATAAAATAAATATACATATTATAAATAAGATTTATAATAATTTGTTTTTAAATTTGTTAGATTTATTTTCATTTCTACTTTAACAATTCATAATTGTATTTCAAGCATAATTATGAACTCACAACTAGCTTCTAGAATACCTTAAAATCAAAATCTAATTACCAAGATTCTAGGCATAAGAGTAGATTTTTTTATTAGATATAAAAGATAAAGAAATTATCTTAATATATCGGATAGACACTGTAATTATGGTAAAGTTTCGTATGCAGAAATGAATTGTGGTAGAATAAGTTGAATAACTAACAAAGTAAATTAATAACAATTAAGGGAAAGGTAACTTTGTCGTTGTAGATAGACTATCAAAATAGGGGCTTACAATGCTTCGAAAGCAAATTAGGTTGGGTTGAGATTAGCTGATAGACATACCATGTTTTCTTTCCATGATTTCAGACAATGTTTATTGTTTTTCGCAAAAGTGAAGTCTTAATTTTGATTCTGGCAATCTTCTATAAATTTTCAGAAATTTTCAATGTGTGATAATCATGTATTGCCAGCTACTATTTTCATCTAGAAAGCTCGTAGATTCTCAACAAAGCTAATAGTCTACTACTCAATGTTATAGGTTTATTCCTCTGAAAACATTTGGGTAAATCCTAGTAAAAATTTAACTCAATAGTACGTTTTGAATATTTATATTTACTTAAATTTAAAATTTAATTAAATATTTATTTAAATTTATGATTTATTTTATAATATATAATGATTCTAATTTCTTCTAATCAAAAATAACATATGAAATAACATTAATTTTTTTTAATTAAATTTACTTGATTTTATTTCATTATATACCTAATTATTTAATAATACTTTTATTTTATTATATAGATAATTATTTAAATAATAAATGCATTAATAAATTTAAATATTAAAATAAATTTATGATTTAAGTTGCGAGACCTATATAGGCCTTCCCTATCTCCATTATTTGAGTTGTGAGACCTATATAATCCTTCCCTTCCCTGTCAAAGAAATGTAGGGGACGGTGATGGTTTAACTGTAAATAAATAAGGCGACTGCGAAATATCGCAAAGTTCTTTTGAGTCATAGAAAATTATTGAGTTCTCTCACCAAGTCTTCTTGTCACAGTTAAATATGTTCAGCACAATACATAGTTACATGTCTCAAACACAATACATAGTTACATGTCTCAAATGATGGATAACCACTTAATAGTTACATGTCTCAAATGATGGATAACCACTTAATAAATGTTTTCAAAGTATCAAATCATGAGACTTCGAACCATAACATTCAAGACTGCGAAGCATAGCTACTTAATAAATATTTTCAAAGTTTCAAGATTACGAAGGATAACCACTAAGTAAATATTTTCAAATCACGAGACTGCGAAGACTAACCACTGAACAAATATTTTATAAATATTTTCAAAGATTGTGAAGGATAACCACTAAATAAATATTTTCAAATCACGAGACTGCGTAGAATAACTACTGAACAAATATCTAATAAATATTTTCAAAGTATCAAGATTGCGAAGATAACCACTCAATAAATATTTTCAAATCACGAGACTAAGAAGAATAACCACGGAACAAATATTTAATAAATATTTTCAAAGTTTCAAGATTGAGAAGATAATCACTAAATAAATATTTTCAAATCACGAGACTGCGAAGAATAATTATAGGTAAATATTTAATAAAGGAATTGTTTTTAGTGTTTTTTTTGGATTTTTTTTTTGGAATTTGGTGAAAAAATTTAAAATAAAAATTTAATTTATATTATTTAAATTAGTTTTTTTTATTATATTTTTGGAAAACTTTTAAAGCACAAGATTAATCATAAATTTGTAATTTTAATAAATTCCTATCAAATTTTAGAAAAATTAAACTAAAATACCTACCATAAAAATTTCCAAAAAATAATACTAAATATAACTCTTTTAATAAATCTTTTCAAAATTCCCAAAAATAATGACTAAATAAATATTTTCAAATCAAGAAACTTCGAAGAATAACCGCTGAACAAATATTTAATAAATATTTTCAAAGTTTCAAGGTTACGAAGATAATCACTAACTAAATATTTTCAAATCAAGAGACTGCGACGGCACAAATATCTAATAAATATTTTCAAAGTTTCAAGATAGCGAAGATAACCACTAAATAAATATTTTCAAATCACGACGCTGCGAAGAATAACCAGTGAACAAATATTTTCAAAGTATTAAAGAACGAGGACTGCGAAGGATAACCACGGGATAAGTATTTTCAAAGTCTCAAGTATCAAATCATCATTAGTGTGAAGGATAACGATTAGGGTAAGAATTTCAAATTTGAAGTATTAATCATGGTTTTTGCATTTTTAATGTTTGTTTCAATGATTTTAATATAGAATGTGGATGAGTTGGAAAAAAAATTAGTTTGTAATCACCTTGTTATTAACAATTTGATTTTCAAATTTTATTTATGATAATTATTTAATAAAAATTTTCAAAGTATCAAATTATCATAATTGTCAAAGATAATCATTTAATAAATATTTTCATAGCATTTATATCAAATTTTCAGCATTGCTAACTAGTCAAATTAAATCACAATCAAATCACCTTGTGACTAGTAATTTACCTATCAAATTCCATACTCTATTTACCACTTAATAAATATTTTAAATGCATGAAATCATCAATATGTTCACCTGACATTTTAGTCTACCATTTTCCTCTACACATCGCATTTATACATTATATGACCTCACATGTTTACCCTTTTAGTCTATGCATGATATCTGTGCATCATATGACCTCACATTTTTTCATCTAAGTCATGACATTTTTGCACCATATGAGTGTGAATTTTTATTCATTACCATGATATGAATCTGAAATTTTCTTCATTACCACCATATGACTCTGAATTTTTCTTCATGGAGTCTATGCAAGAAAATGGTTACTTTTCCATCTCACTCATGTAACCAACAATGTTATGCATACATGCATTCATTAGTGCCTTTCTTCATAGGATAAGGATTATCCAAAACCACCCTTTTTTTGGCGAATAAAACTAGGTAAAATCTAGCAGAAATTTGGGGGTTTAACATAGTTCTGTGGGGTCAATGTTCCTCCATGCCCCTAGGGGATTTTGATAGCCTCTGAATCAATGAAGAAGCTTGGATTTTTGGAAAAAAAAAACAGAAGGTTGAATGAAACTTGGACTTTTTGTTTTGCCTCATTTCAATCCAAGTACTTTATTATAACTATACATCGTTTCCACTTGCTCCATTTTTGAAAGCGTGGCTACAAGAGTTTGCGAGCAAGTTTCATGGTGCATGCCCGCACAACCAACACTTGTCGATTTTTTAAGGTGCACAACCAACACCCTGCTATTTCCATGACACATGATCAACACATTTCCTATTGTGTCGGGTCAGAGTAAGTTCAACAGCAATATTATCTACAACGAAGTTGTGTATTTTCCCTCTTTGTATTTATTTTTTCTCATTCAACTACTTCTATTTGTTGTTTCTCAGTTTGAATCATTGGGTAGTCTTGTTTGACAAACAAAATCATTTAATGCGAGCAACCGAGATTAAATTTTCATATATGGAGCCCATAGAGACCATAGAAGGTAGGTGAGTACAAAGCTTTGGTAATTTTATATTTTGAATTTTCTTTCTTCTGCCATGGAAATTGATGCGGGATAAAACGAATTTAGCTTTGTGGGAGAACCATATATTTATTTTTACTTCTATGTTAGGGTTCATGACCTTATTTACTCTTTCTTTAGTCCTTGTGATGTGTGAAGTTTGAACTTGTGATTATGTGGGGATTTCACTCGTGACTTCCCTTATAGGAAATGTCAATCTAAAATTAAGGGAAAATTATCATTTCATCACTCCTTATTTGCATCTTCCAACA
The DNA here is from genome assembly GCA_000404065.3 of Pinus taeda. Lineage (NCBI taxonomy): Eukaryota > Viridiplantae > Streptophyta > Pinopsida > Pinales > Pinaceae > Pinus > Pinus taeda. Next base: position 24,286 of record APFE030997844.1, on the reverse strand, counting down.
CTATTTTCTTGGTGAAGTTCCCTATGGAAATGGAGTCAAATCAATTGTTGCATTCGAGATGCGATAATGGTATTTGTGGGGAATTAGTATCCATGTTATGGGAATTTAACTTGTCAACTTGGTAACTATTATGGAGGCACATTATGGAGTCATCGAAAGTTTCCTTTATATAGGCCTTGAATTGCACTATCCTTCATAATATGACGATATCGTTCAAGCACAATGAACCTTTTGGATTCGCACACATGCATCCATGTTGTAAGGAATTAATTTTTTTTAGCACATGCCTCAGAGATGTTTGGTGTACTTAAGCTTGCCTTAGGCTTATGTAGTCATATCAATATCACTTAGAGTTTGAGCCACAACCTTCCACTACAGAGGAAATATCTTAGACTTAACCCATATTCCCTCCATGTATAAGATAGTTTTTCAAAATCTCTAATTTGTTTCATTAGAAAAGCTCGAAATTAAGAAAATTTGTAGCATAAGAAAGTTTCGTGACATGTTCATTACCATAATATGATTTTGAATTTTCTTTCATGGAGTCTATGAAAGACAATGCCTACTTTTCCAACTCCCTCACATAACCTAAATTGTTATGCATTCATTCATTCATTGGTGTGTTTCTTCATAGGATAAGGATTATCCAAAATCACCCTTTTCTCAGAGATGTGAATAAAACATGGTAAAATCCAGCAAAAATTTTTAGGTCTACCATTGTTCCCTGCAGTCAAAGTTCTGGGGCATATTTCCTCCATTCCTCTAAGGGTTTTTGATGGCTCTTAACTGACAAAGAACCTTGGATTAAAAAAAACAGAGGGTTGAATGGAACTTGGATTTTTGTTTAGCCTTATAAAATATAATCTTGTCTAGGATGAACTTATGTTTTCTTTCAATCTTTTGTAAAGCAGACAAGGACTAGGTAATATGCTTTCAATATAGAAAGTGTAGGGTTCATATTTTACCATTTGGGCATCTCTCCCTCCATGTATTTCTCACCATTTCGTTGAAGGTGGAAAACAAGATAAATCCTTCCATTTGTCAACTAACTTAATCTAAATGAAAGGATAATACTTTAGCTTTAATATTTACTTGTTAGTCATGCTCATTGTTCTTTCATAATTCAATTTTAATTTTTGATCATAATTGTTTCTTGTTTGCATAACATTACCTTTGAATTGTAGAATCCATAATCCATTCTAAAATAGGGAATCATTAGGTAGTTAGCTTAAAATAATGGTTAAAGGAGATGCACAAGTAGAGTTGTTTCAAAGGATCATCCTGTGTGGCATAATATTGCTCCAATATTTTTCTATGAGAAGAATAAAAAAAACCCATGCATGATTAGTAGTAAGCCAACCAACATAAAGTTTCACTTAGGAAGATCTTTACACTCTTTAGTATAATTTCCAATAATGCACACTATTCTCTAAGGTTTGTAGGCAATGTGCAAAAGCCTACAAGGAATTATAGGATATTTCCATAATTATTAAGGAGTTTTATTTGACTGTAGAGATGGACAACTCCACACAGACCTCCGCATCACCCCTAATTGTGTTCACTATCAACATAGTGGCATGTTCCTATCATAACATCCAAATTGAAACACTCTTGGCAACCTCCCTTGTAGATAACAATGAGAGTCAAGTGACAGAGCCTAAACTCTATAGAGTTTGGTATACACAAGACCACACATGCTAAGTTCCATCCTTATGTGCACCATGTAAGCATTGTGTACAAACACCTATAACTAAGAGTGTCAATTATCATCCAAATTTTTTTTGGAAGATCAATCATATTTGTAACTAAGTATTCGCATGATACCCATAGAAATTCCAACTATCAACTAAGACGATTCTGGAATACGAACAAGTATGTGGTGATTGTCACTCTACAATCAAGTTCATCTCCAAGATTCTTGCAATACCCTCCTCTCACATTTACCCAAGCTAATCGGCTCACTGGGGTAAACATGTGATGAGAGGCTACTATGTTGTGATTCAAATCCCCATGTACATTTAAGGAAGTGGAACTGACAAAACATAACCAATATGTCCTTCCTCAGGATTTACATGTCCTTCAGGAGGTAACCAACCCTTCCAGGTGTTTAAACCATGAGACAACTTGTCTTTTTGTTGATGTGGACCCTCATCTACTCCCATGAAAATCCATGCATGCGACTGAGTCCCTCCAGTCACTCCCATAGCATGGCATGCCAACGAATGTGGCCTTTTTCAGGCAGTTTTGACCCAACAACCCCGAATTATGTGCTAGTTTTTCAGGGCTAGGTCTCAAGCCTCTACCCAAAATTTTGTGAAACTTTCAGAAATGATAAATAACCATGAATCGAAGCTATTAATGCAAACATTGATACAAGGAATTGAGTGGGCACCCACTAGCCATGACAACCATTTCGTCAAACATATCACAAATATGCAATCTATAGGTCATAACAACAAATTTGAGCATGGGGGTCTCATACTTATCTGAGATTCATAATGAAGCATCGATGTCTTATCACAATAGCTGCATTATCATTTATTAGGTAATATATTAATTCATATTTCATTTATCACTCAAATCATGATGAGAGCCATAATCAAAGTTTGTCATGAACCATACTTATGGCCAACATATAAGAAACAGAAATAACAAGGATATAATGACCATAAAGACAACATATTAACAAGTACATTTACACATGAAATACCAGAGGAAAAGAAGTTCATATTAATGAATGCATAGACCAACCAGGTCAGGGACTTCCATGTTGAAAATAGAAACAAGAAATGGTAAAAATAACATCAAGAAAGATCCTGATTTAATTTGTCCTTGAATTAAATTGGGAATAAAATTATAATTCCACATCTCATGAAAAATTGTAATAGTTAACTAAATTAATTTGACTTAGTTGGCTCAGCTAATTTGAGTTGAGTGTCTAACTGGAGTCATGTAGAGTGTCTCATACAATTAGGAGCACTAGTTGAGTTTATTTTGAGTTGTAATTATTTAATTCACTCTAACTAAGTTAAAGTTAGTTAAATTAGTTCCAATTGATGGTGGAATTAGTGGTAGGTCCAGTAGTGGGGTATAACCTGCAATAGTGGGGCGTAACCTACAATAGTGGGGTGTAACTTGTCGAACAGTGGGGTGTTTCCCGAAGTGAAGTGTGGTGCCGCGTGTAGTGATCAACAAGGAAATTGACTATTCACTCAGGGATAGTGTACTATAAGTTGTAAAATCATCTAAATTAAACAAATGGTGCATGTAGTCAAAAGGAGGCCTAAAATAAATCATTCCTTAATTAGAAAACTCACTAATTTTAATCATTTGAATTGCCTTTAAAAGGAGGAATGAAGGCACAAGTTTAATCATTGTTTTGGTGAGCACGCGTTGGTGAGACCAACCAATAGGAAGCACAAGTTTGTGCATGGAGCTTGTGAGGGCAAGGAATTAGGAGCTTGGAGGCTTGGAATTTTAGCTAAGTATTGGCCAAGGGTAGTGACTCAGGCAGAGGATAGAAAATACTTGTGCAGGTTGAGCTAAGCATATTGTATTCATCCATATTATTTGACTAATGAAATATACATATAGTAGGGGTTTTTAGTTGTGGCTTTCCCCAAGAAATCATTGTGTAATGTGTTGATAGAATTCTTTCTCTTATATGCTTCATGATTTCATTAATCATTTATTATTTATGTTGATGAGTAGAGTAGATTCAAGTCTATTGTTTTAGCATCTTACAATTAGCAGTTTGAATCTACAAGGAATTTCTACATGGTATCAGAGCTATATTTGTAGAAATTTCTACATGGTATCAGAGCTGGATATGTAGAAATTTCTACATGGTATCAAAGCTAGATTTGTAGAAATTTATACATGGTATGAGAGCTAAAATTACGATAGAAGAGAAGAATTCGAAGTTGTCCTTGCAGGTGAATAGAATTTGTAGAATCATTCTTCAGAGCTAGCAGAATGTCCTTCTATGGATTGAGACTCGAATATGCCCTTTAGGGTAGTTCAAATTATATTTCTTGGAAGGACAAGATCAAGGCAATGTTGGAAGATAAGTAGCTTAAGCAATTCATAGATCATGATATCCCAAAACCTCCAACATTTGATGCTAAAGATCTAGAAAAGTGAAATAAGAGTGTAGAAAGAGCCAAGAGGATCATCTGGAGGGCGTGAGAGACCACATAGTCTTGAAAATACATGGAAAAGAGACTCCCTTTAGTATGTGGAAGAATCTCAATGAGTTATTCGATAATAGCCATGAAGCCAAGAAACTTGAATTGATGAAGAAATTGAGGATTGAAGACAATGGGTATGAGGTAGTATTAAGAGATGGAAAGGCTTGCCTCAAGTGCCTTGCTTCATGTCAAATCAAGAAATCTGGTGTTAGGGTTGAGAGCCTCTACACATTAGAGGAAGAGTCATTCATAGCCTTGAGGAGAAAGGTGGGGATTAGAGATGTTGTGGTTAAGAGGAAGCATGATTTATCTCTCAAGAGGAAGCCTCATCTAGTTAGCAGTTGGGCTGACCAGGAGGATGATAATGAATAACACTTGTTAGAGACCTACAATAGGAGGAGAGTTTGAGCCAAGTGGGATGAGGGAGCACATGAAACTATAACTCCATGAGTAAGGTGGAGCGATGTAGATTCTTAGTCTTAGGAGTGTAGAGATTTGGGCAGGGTCCAACGCAGTTGCAACAAGGAGATCAGTCAAATCAATTCTGGATTGTTTTACTGAGACCACCACCTTTGCTATAGGAGCCCACAATATTATAGTTGTAGATTCAGTGTCAGTAGGTGTAGGAAGTCATTTAGACGACAATTGCATAACTAGTTAGAGTTAGTACCCGGGAGACGATTACAGAACTAGTTGCAGTGACACAGGTAATGTGAATTTCTTAGATGCAGTATGTAGGTGAAATTCCAACGAGGATATTCCTAGCATAGAGCTTTGTAGTCCAAGTCCCAGTGCAGGAGGACAATGCAAGTTTCCAGGAGGGAGTAGAGAGATTTCCCTAGGGATATCGAGACTTAGAGGGAGTCTAGCTTCAGAGGGAGACATCTTATGGAAGCTAGTGCTTCATGATCGGAGAGATCAGACTCACTATCGCAGTAGTTGTAGCAACATTGAAGAGGCAGCAACAATAGTATGAGTAGATCAGCATCCTAGAGTTAGGGAATTTGGGCAGGGTCCATTGAGGTGTGTTTGTCTCATGGATCATTACCCTTTCTACAGGACCCACAATATTCAGTAGCAGGAGGATCAGTGTTAGTTAGATACTGATGAGTGCAGAGTAGAGTTGAAATTAGAGTAGGAGGCTCAGTAACAGAGTTAACAACAACATAATTTTCCTAGTAGATAGTTGCAGACATAGTTGATTCTATTTATTTTGTTTGGATTCTTTTTTGTTTTAGTGTTGCAGTAGAAACATCAACAGTGACAAGAGTTGCATGCATAACATTCCAAAGGTACCATATCGAGATAGAGTTGATTTCCTTTCTGGTTGAGAGGGAGTGTTGAAAATAACAACAAGAAAAATTAAAAATAACATCAAGAAATATCCTACTTTAATTTTTTGTTGAATTAAATTTGGAATAAAATTGTAATTGCACATCTCATGACAACTTGTAATAGATAAATAAGTTAATTTGACTTAGTTGTCTCAGTTAATTTGAGTTGAGCATCTAACTAGAGTCATGTGTAGTGTCTCCTACAATTTTGAGCACTAGTTGAGTTTATTTTGAGTTGTAATTATTTAATTCAGTCTAACTGAGTTAAAGTTAGTTAAACTATTTCCAACTGATGGAGGAATTAGTGGGAGGTCTAGCAGTGGGGTGTAACCTATAATAGTGGGGTGTAACCTACAATAGTGGAGTGTAACCTATAGTGGTGGGGTGTAACTTGTAGTAGTAGGGTGTAACCTGTCAAATAGTAGGGTGTTGCCTACAATGTGTGGTGCTTCATGCAGTGGTCGGCTAGTAAACTGAAGATTCGCTCATAATTAACTCATGCATGTGAGATCAGTGAAATATCCAGTTGATATTGGAGTTCAGGGACAATGTACTATCAGTTTTAAAATCATATAAATTAAACAGATGGTGCACACAGTCAGAAGAAGGCCTAAAATAAAGCATTCCTTAATTAGAAAACTCACTAACTTTAGCCATTTAATTTTCCTTTTAAAAGGAGGAAAGAAGAAACAAATTTAATCATTGTTTTGGTGAGCACGAGTTGGTGAGACCAAGCAATAGGAAGCACAATTTTTTGCATGGAGCTTGTGAGGGCAAGGAATTAGGAGCTTCGAGGCTTGGAAATTTGGCTAAGTAGTGGCCAAAGGTAGTCAGTCACGAAGAGGATAGAAAATACTTGTGCAGGTTGAGCTCAAGGTTGAGCAGAGCATATTTCATTCATTCAAATTCTTTAACTAATGCAATATACAGATAACAAGGGCTTTTAGTTGTGGCTTTCTCGAGGAAATAATTGTGTAATGTGTTGATTGAATTCTTTCACTTATACACTTTGTAATTTTATCGATCGTTTATTGTTTTCTCTGATGCGTAGAGTAGATTCAAATCTATTGTTTTAGCATATTACAATTAGAAATTTGAATCTACATGGAAATTATACATTAAACTTGGAATAAGTTTCCCATGACCTTGGTTATTATTTTACCTTTATTAACTTTATTACGTGGAATTTTGACAAGTGTTGTTAAAAGAACCCTCCCCCTAGGTGAACACCATCCTTGGTGTTCAATGACACCTACAACGAACAAGTTCGCTTCAAATAAAAACATATTGCCCATGGAGCTTTATAAGTTAGCTCGATTCAATGTTTATGTTGCGTTAGGATCCCTATAGTTAGTTTTTGGGTTAATTTAACCCAAATTTTGTATAAGTGTTTGTAAAAGAATGTAAAGTCTCTACGATATGTGGATGCCGAGCGTGCAACTAGATAGGAGTCAAAGGGGTCTTAGCCCCTTTTTTTTTGTTAGTTTTAAGATTCTCCCATGGTCTGCATGTAGAATTGTCTCTACAAATCAGCTAGCTCATTGATATCATGTAGAAATTTCACCTACAGATCAAATTGATATATGCAATGTACTAAAGCATAATACTAGATCTACATCTACCATAAACTTAGTGGAAGCTTAATTGAACATGAGCAACATCAAGCATGAACAGATACAACTGAGAATGAGAAGTAATCAACCATAACATAGAAGATATAACTTGGGGAAAGCACCAGCCTAAAACCCCATCTATGTATTATCAATCAAGTGGAAATGCTCAACAACATATAAAAAGAATCAGCTCAAAAGCTATCCTGATCTCTCTGTACTTTGATGATGTAGCTCATGGACTACTTAGGCTTGTATATATAGGCTGCACAAGTCCTCCAAGCTCCTATTTATTTGCGTAGTTTTGATTGGGGTCCAATGTCATAACATGTGTGAATTGGCCATATAATACCTGCTATAACCTTAGGTCCAACTACGCAATCCATAAGGAATAATATTCCTTCTACATGCAAGGAATATTCACCAAGGAATATCCTAGCAACTAATAGTACACTGCCCCTCCATCTGATCTCAACTGGGTCTCTGTCTAAATTGACATGCATGAGTTATCCATGAGTGAATCTTTAGTTATCTGAAAATACCAGTTGTTACATGCATGCAAGCATTAACAAACTGAATCTCATTAATTTAACACTTTTAAATTAATCTAACTGGGACTTGACTCAGTTAACTGAGCAATAATTCAACTCATAATTACAACTCATCCTCATCCTTTAACTGATGGTTAAATCCCTCAATCAAAGGAGAAAATGTTGCATGTCCTCACATAGACTTCAAGTTCATAATTCCTTAACTAATTAACTCAAACTAAATTAATTAATTAATTTACAAATTGCTGTTAATATCAAATTCGAATTTTACTTCCTATTTCTAGTCCAGGGACTGACTAAAATAGGAATCCACACTGAACTACTAAAAATAGAACTTTTATTTTTAGCACTTCCATTTTTCATTCTCTGTTGCCCAATCTAGCACTGATACCCAAACTGCTATTTTTAGTAGTGCTATTTTTATCACTTCTATTTTTATCAATTTCTTGTTGCCATTTTTCAACACTGTGGACCATGGTATTGTATGGAAGGAAGCTATAACTAGTCGAGTCATAGCAAGTCTTAGAGATAACTTTTGATGAAGAATTGGGTACGTTGAATGGTTTTTGTTGTCTTGGGCAAGTGCTAAGGCAAGAAGGATCTGCTTCCTGTACTTAGGCGAGAAAGGGATGGCTCCTGCAGCTGAGTGCACAAGAGGCCTTGGGTAAGTCCATAGCTAAGTGCGCGGACCCCTGTAGCCGAGTGCATAGGGTGAAGGAGTCTATAATCTGAACATTGATGATCAATAAAGGTTGTTTTTGAAGAATTACTATGCAATATGAGCATTTCTGTTGATTCCATTTATGTTATGATTTGTCTCTTATAATGTGTTTTCTAGAATAATGAATAAATTTTGCGTAAAATCACTGGATCTGTCTGATTTATACATGTTTTGAGTATTTATATACATTCGCGAAGTTAAGGACTATTTATGTTATGCTTTCTAGTGAATTAGGTAGATCCGCATGAAGGCAGATCTAGGGTTCTTTATTGATGTGGGAAAGTAGATAATCTGTTTTTTTAAGGTCTGCAAAGAATGATTATAGACCTTTGTGAAGGTCTAAAAGCCATTTTACCCTAGTCATAGTAGTGATCCCTAGGAAGCTATCGATCTACATGAAGGAAGATATGAGCTACAAAACTGCTTATCACATGTCCTTGGATGCAGAAACCTGGTTCAAGCATCCCCCAATACTGCTTTAGGTGAGACTACAGCCTGTGCTACGCAGGTTGTTGCAAAAAGGGCCAACAGTTGAGGGTTTTGTTGGTTGACGTGAACAACTCTGAACCTGGGTCAGCCCCCCTTAAGCCAACAAATGGTTCTGTTGCTGGGACCGCTATCTGTCTAAGAGATGTGTGATAAATGGTTTTCTATGAAGAAAGAGCTTGATAAATGGACTGGTTGGAAAGTGCACGCATTCGTGGCTTAGGAGAACAAGAGCCCTAAATTATCCAAGGAGTAGTGGTTACAGATATTTTTGTATACAGACGAGACTGATGCGTTCTTCTGTTTCTTCCTTGGAGAACTATACTAGTGGTTGTCTAAATTGGTTGATAGTTAAGGGATGTGGAGGCTTGAAGGTCCTATAGTATGGACTCCTGAATTGGTGCGAAGTTTGGAGGTGTCAGGAAGAAATATCACGTGGGATGTGGATCACTAGATTGATCGCACATTGGGAAGCTTTGTGACTTCTTTAATGATTGACAGGAACATCAGCTATAGTGAAGTGTAACAAAGAATCTTTAAAGGACTGCGAGGTAAGTATTTGAACTCACTGAAAACATGGATTAAAATGTTGTTATATGAAAAGAGGGTTATGTAGTTACCTTGATGTTTGGGGCTACGCGAAGTGGGAAGTTATTTAGAAGAAATGGAGGATCTAGCCCAGAATATAGTCTGCTCATTGAACCCACTTCAAGTGATGACGAATGGATGGTGCTGACTATGCCACGAAGTGAAGTTCAGTTGATAACACAGGGTATTCCGAGGATCCCTAATCCATCTACTCCACCTCGACCTCGACCTCCACCTCACACACCTTCACCTCCACCTCCACCTCCACCTCCACCATTCAACATGGTGAACACGATGAAGATGCCGATTTTCAAAAGGAATGGACTAAAGATCCAAAACAATTTTGGTTTGTTGCAAATGTTGTTTGGACAGAACAATAGATTATGAATGATAATATTAAGAAAGTGTAGTTGGCTACAACCTTACAAGACCACACATTAACATTTTATATCAAGTATTATAATGATAACCCCACCACGTCATTGGCAGATACCCAGCTAACTTTGAACAAGGTGCTTAGTAGGCCTAAGTCGGAGGCACAGTCAATAATTGAATTTAAGGAGATTCGACAGAAGGTCAATGAGAAACCTTGGGACTTTGATAAGAGGTTGAAGTGCTAGATCAAGCAAGCTAATATGAAAATCTGAGGTACCTAGCATCGCGACTGGTTTATAGCATCGCTCTTGCCACATTCAAGAATACCTTTGTCACAGCAGAAAATAGCAATGCAAGCAAAAGCTTTGGAGATCATGATGAGGCTAGATGCATCGTTTATTCAAGATACGAACCTTGAGGTGCAAACATGTTCATTCACAACCATAAACTCTGCACTTGGAGTTGCAGAACTTGAAGAAGGGAAGGGAAGGGAAGCTAAAGGTGCACACTAATATCTGGTGTCTGAAATGTAAGAGTCATGGACATGATAAGGATCATTTCCTAGTCTTTAAGAATTATATTATAGGGGGAGGGCCTGTTCCTATAAAACCAAAGATAAATGTTGAGATTAGCATGAGAGCTGCACTATGGTGCACTATCTATCCGGTTACAGGGCAGCATACTACTGATAACTGCCATTTGTTGCAAAAATTTGTACAGACCCCTCAGTAGTTGTTTTGTAATTTTTGTAATTCTATAGGACATGATGAACGCCATTACAAGAGCTATGAGTTGATGATGGATAGAACCCCTAACTACAGAATGCAGGCAAAAACCCGACCTCCAGATTAGGGCACAGGGCCTGCACGAGGAGAATTCCAAGGCCGAGGACGAGGAATGGGCATTGGACCAGATCGAGGGCATGGGCAGGTAATCTGTTATAACTATGGCGAAGTAGGGAACTTCACATGAGATTGTACAAACCCCATGCATCCATCATGCCAGTATTGTCGATAGTTTGACCATGTCATAGAGGAGTATCCGGTGCTTCTGGAAAAGATGCAAGAGAAGAAGGCTTAGTAGCAGTAGCCTACGCAGACCATTCAGATGATGAGGGTTGAACCTTGTGAAGAGGATCTCAATTGCAAGGTTGGGTGTGTAAGATTGCTAAGAGGGAGGTAGGTTTTGATCTTAATTGCTAAAGAAACCTTCATGGAGGCTAAAAATAACTTCGTTGAGGCCTCTACCTTAGGAAGTCAAGAAAAAACACCTGAGACTAGCGTGACACAAGAAGTAGATCCTTCAGTGCTAGCTACATTTTTGGAGACTTGTATGAAGTTGTTCCGTGATCAGAAAGAAATAGAAGGCTTGCAAGATTTAATTGACAAGTGCGCACATAAAGAAAATACTCCCACTGAGCAATGCACAATTAGAAATATTTCTAAGCATAAAGCACAAATGGGGCGTGAGATGAGGCTAACTGTGTAGATAGGAGAATACGAAATAGACCAAGTAATTTTAGATCTAGGAACGGATGTGAATGTCTTTCCTAAACAGACGTGGGAAAGGGTGGGGTGACCTGCACTGCAGTGGTGTCCTATTCAGTTTCATATGGAAAACCAAAAGAAAAATATTTCGATGGGATGCTTATATGGTGTAACGATGGACACTGAGGGAGCGAGCATGTTGGTTGACTATGAGGTCATCGAAGTAGTGGATGACAGTAATCCATACCTTGCATTGCTAGGGATTGACTGGGCTATTGATATGAATGGGGTAATCAACTTGAGGAAGCGGATGATGTCTTTTGAAAGGAAGCCGCTTAGGGTTATTGTGTCGCTAGACCCTGCAGAGGGAGCGCAGTATACTAAACATGTTCGTGACTATGTAGAAAGTGATGATGAAGTGGATCAGGTATAGAAGATAACAACACAAGACGAAGGTTGGATCAATCCCACATCTGATGGACGAATTGCGTGGGACAGGGATAATTCCTATGTCTTAGATTCAGATGAAGAACTTGAGCACTGGTAGAATTGACGGCATGAAGTATCTACGCTCCATTGTAATATGATGACCAAATCACTGCGGTGTGCCTTGACCGAGGTAATAAATCTTCCGCATCATGATGGTTTGAGTGATGTGGAGTTATTTTTGGATGAATTTGAAAGGGAGGTACTAGAAGAGCATCGATTCAAGGCACTAGAATTGGTGTTGTGCACTACGCCTGCCTGTTGGTGGGGTACGCACAATGAAAACTTTAGTGGATGGAAAGAAACAGAAGGATGATGAAGTTAAGATTAGGGTATTATAATACACAGATGACAGAAAAATATAGTGGGAAGGATGATATGCATGATCATTTAGCACGATGGAGTAAGGCCTGGGGAACCGAACCTCAACCAAAATGGGTGCATGTTTTCTGTCATACCTTGGATACAATCCCCATGAATTGGTATATGGAAATGGAGCTTCGCCATGGAATAGTTGAATGGGACATTTTAAGTGAAAGATTCTTGCTAACATTTAGCTTTGAGTATGGGTTTTCTTGTATCGATGAAGCACTCTAGGAAATTAAAGCAGTGATATTTAGAATGCCAAAGGAACAGTAGAATGGGCTTAACTTGATTGGGGTACGCAAGTGTGCCATGCGCTGGAATGTTACAATGTGACCACTGAACACGATGATGATGATCCACGGAATATTAACATTCTGGAGACAGAAGGACAGCGCGAAGTTGAATGAATGAAGGTGGCGAACTCAGATATATCAGAACCATTGAAAACTCGGAAAGTGAACATTGGGTCTGAAGCAAAACCTAAGTTCATGAAACAGGAGATTACTGGGATGATGATACAGTCGGTAAGGCGGCTGAACTTCTGTGCGAGTACTAGGATTTATTCCCAACGAAGTTCTCAGATTTAAAAGGGATTGTTGAAGATTTAGGTGTCATGAAGATTATGTTAAAACCAGATGCGAAGCCTTTTAAGCAGTGACCTTATCGATTGAATCCAAAGTATAAGGAAAAGGTGCACCAAGAACTTGATAATGTGTTGGTTGCCAATATTATTGAACCTATTGAAGAGTCTGATTGGGTAAGCACTATGGTGGTCCATGAGAAGAAATAGCAAAGGAAAAATTCGGATATGCGTAGATCTCGGGAAGTTCAACGATGCATGTGAACACGATCCATTTCCTACGCCGTTCACAGATGAAGTATTGGAAAATTTTGGGGGACAGGAGGCGTACTCCTTTACTGATGTTTTCTTGGGATATCATCAAATCAATATTGGGCTAGAATATCTAAGCATGACAGCCTTCACAATAGAATGGGGTTGCTTTCAGTTTGCAGTTATGCCATTTGGATTGAAGAATGTGCCTGCAATCTTTTCTTGGGCTGTGATCTCGACGTTCAAAGAGTTTATTCATAAATTCTTGGAAGTGTATTTTGACGAATCGACGGTGTTTGGCTTAGTAAAGTGCCATGTTGTGAGTCTGTGCCTTATGCTTGATACCTGTTCAAGGTAGAAGATTGTGCTAAATTTGAAGAAATGTCTATTCTATGTTCCTTTTGGAATTTTTCTTGGACATGTAGTATGTAAATAGGGATTGATGGTGGACCCTGTGAAGATCAATGTCATTGTGAATTTGGAGGCTCCAAGAAAAGTGAAACAATTGCGTGCAACATTAGGACACACTGGGTATTACAGGAAGTTTATCAAGGCGTATGCCTAGATCATCGTGCTAATGGAGAAACTATTAAAGAAGGATATGATGTTTTGCTGGGACAAAGAATGCCAGCACAACCTGGATGTCCTGAAAGAAAATATGGCGACAACACCTATTTTTGGTATTTCCGGACTAGAAGAAGGAATTCCATGTGCATGTTGACGCCTCTTACATTGTGCTTGGAGTGTTATTAATGCAAGATGGTGAGGGTGAGATTGACCATCCTATAGCTTTTGTAAGTAGAAAGTTATCCAAAGCTGAGAAGAATTATTCCACTATAGAGCACGAAGGGCTGGCGATGGTCTACGCGACGCAGAAGTTCAAACATTATTTATTGGGTAGAAACTTTAAAATGTACATAGATCACTCCGTGCTAAAATACCTGGTCAATAAGCTTGTGTTGGGGGGGAAGATCTGTTGATGGTTACTGTTTGGTCAATTTAGTGTTGTCTAAATTGCTATCTTAAATTGTCAACCCGGGGCTCGTAAGCTGATGAAGTGAAGTGTACAATATATACTTAAGTAGCCTTTCCTAGTTCTTTTTGTCGATTTTAGTTTATGTCTAACTTATCTTCCTATTATGATGTGATGAAGTTATAAACAAGTGAGTGAATGTGTGTGTATGTGATGATTTCTAAATGCTTCTTGAATTCTAAAAAGAAAAACTTGAACAATGACTTGAAATGGAATTAAAGCATCAAATGAAAGCAAAGCATTAAACAAAAGACTAATGGCACTAGTCCAATACCTTTACTGCTGATAGAAATGAAAATGATATTTACATTAACTCTGTTGAAAGCAAAAACACTACTCTAGTAATCCAAAAATTAAATGACAAATCACACTACTTAATTCTCCCTTAACATTCTGCCTTTAGCTGAATTGATCATGCGAAAAAGAAGAGTTAGGAGTGAATTAGCAATATGAGTCTAAAACCTAAATAAATCAAGTTGCAGTTAGATAATGTTTTGGTCCCATAAAAGTTAGTGAATTATGATAAACAGAACCATTAAGAGATTAGCAACTTGACAAAACTTGATAAAGTAAACCAAGTAAAGAAACTAGCTAAGCAAG
>APFE030997834.1:7646-46044 GCA_000404065.3 Pinus taeda | reverse complement strand
AGATCTTATTAAAATAATTTGAAGTGGCTGACCGATCACTTAGACGGTCACGTAGATTTCACAGGCTTTCACGTGCAAGTCTAGAGCCTTCTCCTAGAAGGCGTAGGAGCGATTCTGCCAGTGGTTTTCAACTAGTGGCAGTTGGCACATCAGAGATTTATCCTCTGCTTGGGGGAAGTCGTGTACAAGATAGACCTGGTACTACTACAGAGCTAGAGAGGAACACACTAGTTCTTTCTCGAGTGCTCTTCCAGTCGGAAGATAATATTGAGGTAGAAGAGCTCTCATAGTCGATTGCGGCTCCGAATTCTCCTCTACCTTCTGATCATCTAGACTTATTATTATATGTTGGAACTCCGACACACATGCCTTCAAGCCCAGGTCCACACACATACATTCCTTTGATGACCACTGCTGGAAGCATGACATCCACCACAAGTGCTACGAGTATGCAGACTCCTATATCAGTACAAGGGGGAGGAACTATTTCCATCCCTTCTACATCTTTTTTTGGGTCTACTGCCAGCACATCCTTATTTGGGTCTACTTCCATTTCTTCGACAAGTGGAAGTTCCAAAAGCTAATGCATCCAGTTTTGGATTCTTCCCTTTTGGAATGCCCTCTCAAGGTATTCCTTTAGCTCCATTAAATGTACCATCAACCGCCTCCACGTCCATGATGACTGGATCGACTTCTTTCCATGGTTTCCCATTTGGAAGTGGTCATATACCACATTCAAATCCGACAGTGGGATCTATGCCTTTTCCTTTCACAGGTCAAGGTAACGATCCTTTTTAGAGCTGGGCTAACCCTGCAGTTAGTGGGATCGTAGCTGGGAATCCATTTTTCTACCAACAAGGGAATGTGTTGTAATCCTCGGTCAGTTATTTTCAAAGTTTTCCACCCTTATCTAATGCTTGGAACCCTTACCAGGGGTTGTCATCTCCTTACAATAATTAGTTAGGGGGAAACTTTACTGGTTACGGAGGGTTTACAGCTGGAGTTGGTCAAACTTCGAGTTTTGCTGGACCACAAGGGTCACCTTTTGGTCCAGCAGGTTCTACTAGTTACTTCAGGCAACCCGATGCCTTTTAAAATCCAGGTCATTCTTTTCAGACCTTTGGGAATCCCACCCCATTTGGGTGGAACCCCCAAGGTCCTCCACGACTTTCGTTTCTGACCATGCTTAATCTGCCAGACTTGACTAAGTTGACAAACTATCCAATTAGTTACAATCCGGCTTGGCCTTTGGTCCCAACCAAATTTCCATCGGATATTCCAAAATTTGAAGGGAAGAGTGGTAGAGACCCGAGTGACCATGTAACCACGTTCCACTTATGGTGTTCATCTAACTCCTTGATCGATGATTTGATTAGGTTGAGACTGTTTCAACGCACCTTAACTGGGAATGTGGCTAAGTGGTATATAGAGTTGCTAGGGGGCACTTTTACATCTTTCACCGATTTGGCTAACATTTTCTTAAACCATTTCCATTTTCCTGTCCGTTATGAAGCCAGAACTGAGCTTCTGGCCAATTTCCATTAGGACATGACTACTCACATTTCAGATCATATCCAGGAATGGACACGGAGAAATAGGCTCATTAAAGCCAAAATTCCACCTGAATTCCATCTCGAACGGTTTTTAAAATCATTACAACCAGAGATATCCAAGGATGTTTCTATGTCCAGAGTTTATTTCGAAGAGCGGGCTATCTTTCGTGCCCAACAGTTAGAACTGAATTCTCAGTCTAGGACTCTTCAGAAAACCTTGCCTAATGCTCCTAGATCCATGGTTGATATAGCCAAATCGAAGCTAGGCTCGTATGTTGATGGTATCGTTGGATCGATTGATGCAAATGCAATGAACCTTCTAAACCAATTGCAACAATTGTCTCTACAAACTTCTTCTTCCAATCAGGTTGCACCGTCTACTCCTACACCTTCCCAACCTTCTTCCATAAATGCCATCCAAGCCTCTAACCCCAAAGGAAATCAACAATCCAATGGGAAGAAGAAGGGATGAGGTGAAAACAAGAATTAGGAAGGGAAGTGTAATGCAAATAAGCCCGACAATGGTGTTGATGAGGGTAGAAAAGAGTCTAAAAAGAAAGTTAAGTTTCCATGCAAATTGTGCAGTGATCATTTGACTCATCTCTGCTCGAAAATTTAAGATGCTCAACACTTGTTAGTGTAGAAAGGGTCTTGTAGCTCCCAAGCTATCTTAACTAACCCTTCCCCCAAGGGTAGTAGATGCTTGCTAGCGCGAACTCAAATCTTGGTACCTCTTCAGGGGGCAACCAGGAGGGGGATAATTCCTCAAATGTTTTCATGATGAGTTATAATGTCAATGTGGCTACACAGTCATGGGATTATGGTGAAGCAGAAACATCTAAGGATAAATCTGTTCCTGAAACTATGGATCCACTTCATATTATCGAAAGGTTCCGCTAAGTGCGCGACTATCAACCTTAATGCTAGGGCAGCCCAGAACTACTCCATTGTCGAGGATATAGCTCAAATTCCTTGCGCTATGTCTGCTTTAGAGGTAGTCCAGTCATGTCCTACTCCACAAAGTGCTTTGCTTTCAGCAATTGGGGCAGTTGATATGTTATCAGGAAATCTAGTGTCCACACAAAGCTGCTAGTCCCACTAAGATGGGTAGCTATCTTAGAAACAAACAAACTAAAGTTACTCTTGTTTTCCTTTATGAGAAGTAGATAGGAGAGAGCAGAGTACCAACCTTAGTATTTCGCTTGGTCCCTTGCTTGTTTCATCTCCCCTCTCACAGATATTTTCCGCTACTTCCTTGCTTACCCTGCTTCAAAGAGCACCTGTAAGGTCAAAGTAGCATAATACTATCGAAGTACAGAGATCTACAATCATAAACAATACAGGACCAGATATGTATTGACCACACAAATGCATATATCATCAAACATACAAGAATGTGGAGGAAAAATTGAATAGCTTTATTAATAGAAAGAGTAGAAGAGAGGATTACAACCCATTGATCTGACCCAATGTCATCCTCCCAACATGAAAGCCCTTCTTCACCTTATGAAAAGCTTAGATCACCCAACACTATGATATTCCACCAAGAAACCAACAACACTTCCTTACAAGATACAATATTCCAACCTCTGGATCTCTGGGATGAGGGATCCATATATAGATGATTGTAGGGGGGTGAGTCAGCTTCTGGGATTTTCATTAGTGTCTTCTCTCTGATAGTCCTTCATTCCACTTGGAGATTGATGATCTCTTACTCATCCCTGGGCGACTTCAGAGAGGCAAGTGTCCGAGGAGAAGTTTCTGGAAGATTCCATGATCATCCACTTTGCAAACCGTCTCTGCCATTTGTCTACTCTCACCCATCGCACCCTACAGAAGGGCTTTCCAGTATGCATCACACTTTTTACACTGAGCAGGTGAGATGCATCACACCCTTGGCACTGGGCAATCTGTATGGTCCAGTTTTGAGCAGTTTTCTATGGAGAACTTCTGGGAGATGATGTAATCAGCTGACCTTGTTCCTTTAGGGCATGAAACAACACTTTTAGGGACTCAAAAGCCCTTGGTTTATGGACATATATGATTAGGGTTGCAGTGCCCAAATATGTCTATAACAAGGAGGCCAAGGAGGCTGGACTTGCCTGGAGGCTGTGAGGATAATCATAGCTAGGAGATTGGAAATCCACTGCTGTTGGATGCCGAGGTGATATGAGGAGGTGTGGAGGCCGGATCGCCAAGCAGAACAACAGAAATCGTGGATCTACTGCTCAAGTTTGGATCTGTTGTAAAGGAAGTGTGATGAAGAGCTGTATAATGCTAGAGGTTGGCAATTGCAGCAGTGGAGGTGGATTTGCTATCGCGTGGATCGAACGTTGTTGATTGGTGTTGAATGTTGCAGACCAGACGTTGTGTGGCGAGAGAGAATTTGTTGGAGCGGTGAGCAGTTTGGCCATCGTTTCTATTGGCAATCGTGCTAGCGGTGTAGTAAGGCCGAAGCAGAGGGTGACGTGAGGGTCTTACCTGCTCCAAAGGGCTGATAGGGAGGACTTGGACATTATCAGATTTTATGATACATTAGTTTGTGGTTTGCTTGGGTGATCAGTGAGTCTATAATTTGTCGTGGCATTGATCGAGGAGGCAAAGATCCGACCTGTGCTGTGTGCTAGTGCCTTGTTTGGTGACAGCTACGTGCTGGAGCTGCGTGTGGTGAACCTGTGCATATGGAGTCGAGGGATGTGGTTGTTGTTAAGTGATAGATCACAATTCAATTCGAGAGAGGGTGTGGAATCTGGCACAAAACCAACCAGACATCTGTGTGTTGGAGCTGCATCACTTGGTGGTTGTCTTAAAAGTCTTTATTGGGTGAGATAGAACAACCAAGTTGAATCCCCACCTCTTGCACTGAATGTAACTTGTGAAGTATCAATGGAACTCAGCCACAGATCTTCCCTAACCTTGTGCACCAAACGACAAAGCTAGTATTTGCATGATGCAGGAAGATGGTGTTCTGGAGCAGGTCATTTATGTTTGTGAGAGACGACTGAATCATTCAATGCCTACATAATATACAATTCATAGGCGTTGAATGTGCAAGGTGTTGTTCCAACATTTAAAAACTGATTGTTTGGAGACCGTCTTCTTTTTTTGAAGGGTATTGTTTTTTGGGATCGTTGATTTCTCAATCAAAGAATTTTTTTTAAGAGGTCTTTTTTTTTGGGGCACATTCATGGCGGTAACCTCTAGTTAGAAACACACCGAATTGACCGTGTGGTGAGCGACTGATCAAATAAATGCCTTGAGGAGTAGGTGGAACTAGCCTTGGCCACATTGGCAGTGTTTGGTGATTCTTTGTAGAGTCATTTTGTGATATGGAAAATAGTGTCCAGTGAATTTTTTTTTTGTTGGTTCATTTCTAGTCTCGTTAGCTCACACATATGAGAATTTGCTACAAGTAGCAGATTGTAGACCTGTAATTGCAGGTGTGGTGTTGAGATATTCCTTGCATGTTGTGGATTGATGCCAATTGGTGGCTGCCTCTGTGAAGAGGAGACATGAGAAGAGCAAGATCTGCTGCATAATTAAGCAGATCGTGAAGCGGACCATAAAGATTTGCATGAAGATTTGTGTGAGGATCTGTTGTTTAGGAGGCAATTGTGGATGTTGTTGAGGAACTGCTTGTGAAGTGATCTACTTGGGGCTGGTGAGAGCCATGGGATGTTGCCAGCAGTGTGAGGAAATCTCTCATTATGTGTGTGGAGTGGTGTCTGCATTTGGACTTACGCTAGAGAGGTGTATTTTCCTGAAGAGGACATTGTTTGACCTGTCTGTGGAGCCATAGTGGAGCCATAGAGCCAGTGGAGATATCTGAGTGTTGGTGGAGAATTTGACTGTGGTGGATCGATATCCAGATTCAAAATTGATAGGGGAGAAAATGGGTCTTCAAAGTAAACTGAAAGAGTATCATAGAAAACTAAGGAGAAAGCATCAAAGGAGAAATGCAAGATATTGTTTTTTTGAATTTAGTGACGTGTTTCAGGTTGATGCTGATGGACCAGTAGCTAATCAAGATGCAGGTTTAGAATTTGGTGAGATTATTAAATGGTTAAATTTACCGTCTTTTCCAGGTATGAATTATGAAATATGGGCAAATGAAATGAAAAAAGTATTATGGAAGGTAAATTTACTGGATTATGTTGAAGATGTTATTAATGATAGTGGAGATGCATCAACATTAAGTTTTATAACATTTGCATTAGATGAAAACATCATGCTCAACATAATATATGAATATGGAAAGATTCTTAGTACAAAATTCTTATGGGATGTTTTAGAAATGAAATATTGTTTGAATGAGGGTAATGATGCTGAAGATATTGTTCTTGAAAATGATCCATATTTGATTGTGAAATTGAAGATGCAATGATGGGTGATAAATGTGTGTCTATAACTGAAACTTGTGATGATGAAAACACATGCATTATTGTAGAACCTGAAATTTTCCAGATGCAGAAATTAATTTTGATGAGACTTATATATCTCATGATCAGTGGATCAATTTGATGATTGAAAAACATCTTATTGATGAATTACTGTTTGGTGAGAAGGAAGGCCTATCCTCACATACAGATCAAATGCAGAACATGCCTGCAGCAACAGAACTAAGTGAAGAGGCTGAAGGCATAACTATGTTAGCAGAGAGGGATGAAGTAGGGAGAGATGGAGAAATGAAAGCTCTCCTGAAGGAGCAGGAAGATAAAAGAAAATTTGGTCCTCTTTATAAATCTAACATTGCTTTTTGTGCAGATATTAGGAGACAAGAAGAAGAAATTGAATAATCCCAAGAACCTGCAACATCAAATGCAAAGAATGTTAGTATATACTCGAAGAGGAAGATAAGAGTTCATGTGTTCCTCCGAAGGGGGGGGGGAATGTAAAAAGGAGGCGAATCTCCATCATTTTCTTATGGCAAAGAAAGTGAAGATGAAGCTTCATCCACAAATGAACAAGTATGGGATCTACTGCAAGAAGACAAAAATGAAAGCTCTGTCCTTACCATTGTTAGCCTTGCTGAGATTGAGACTAACAGGTGTCGTATGTCATTTGAGTTTTTTAGTGAACCATTTCTCCATTAAGGGGGAGTGTTAGCATTAATGGAGAAAGTTAGCTTTCCTATGTTTAAGTGTTTGTTGCTTTAGAATAGGATTGAGATCTTAATTGTTAGGGAGTGGTTCAAACCACCTAATATTATGAAAGCCTATATATTTGAGGCTCATCTGATTCAAGTAAGATAGGGCATGTATGAGTCTTTGTACACTTTCCAGGTATCTCACATGGAGAGCTAATTTAATATATAGTTTATATATTTCGCCTCTTCTGTTTTTATTAGGTAAGAGAGTTATTTTGAAAAAGAATACTTAGTTATGAGAAAGTATAATAACCTATGCATAGATGAAATGAAGAGAGATAATATAAGTCATAGAAATCTTCTTTGGAAAGAATATGTTTTCCTTTGTGCGTGAAACATAAGTTAATGGTGTTTCCCGGATGCGGGTGAAGGCACGTCTCAGACGGATGAGACACATGCATAGCATGTGCTGCCTCGTGCCAAAGACAAGCGATAAAGGTCATAAGCCGTCAAAAATCAGAATGGGAAGGCCGGAGCTCCAGGCATTCAATGCCAAGCAGAGGGACAGTATGGATGTACAGAGAGCCATTAAGGCGGGCTCGATCCGTAACCTCAAAATGCTCATTCAGACACAGGATGGCGGATTTCCATTTCATTACAAGGTTGAGCAAGGATTTCTGCAGGGGCAGGGGAAATTGGATTGGGGGGACATTCGACGCTCAGGCAAAGCCTGGTCTGGGGAGGAATACTGCATCATCGGTAGTTGGTGGTACTCCGCGCGGAAACGAAGGCATAATTCACCTAGTGTTTGCGCTTCTGAGGCATTCCTGCCTTCGAATTCTCCCACAGGGCACCGCGGGGTCATCATTCAGTTGGCAGAGGTCTTGGAACTAGGCTCTATGGCAAGGATTCGAGAGCGACAGCAGAGCAGGAGAGGTCCAGGAAGAGGATCATCCTCTCCGCGCCCAGCAGGAGAGGAGCATCATCACTGTTGCTGTTGCTACTGCCATCAGAGGGCAAAAGAAACACCATTGCAGGCCAGACAGTTCGTGGAGGTTGGTAGTGCGAGTGCGGGAGAGACGGGGCTTCCGGCCTTTGGCTCTGTCATTTTCTCCTTGGGCAGCACGTCGGAGAATGCGGGCATCAGCGCCCACATCTCAATCTTGTTCACCAAATCGCCTGAAGAAGCGGAAGACACGGTTGCGCCACCACCAATGCCACCAGGCGGAGTGGAAGGGGAAGCAACAACTGCGCAACCATTGTTGGAAGCTGACGGCAAGAGGAAGGAACCCATGCAAGTTCCCTCGCCATCATTGGGGCCAGCTCCTCCGGGCTTCACCGAGGAGAAGTGGAGGGCGATGTGGGAAGGCGTCGAAGAAGGACATGGCTGGGCACACGTCGTGGAGGACAAAAGCCTATGTGAGGAGGCTGAGGCACATCTTGCAGGCCATCGTCCACCCTCTGCCCGTTCCCAGGATTGAAGCAATACCGGGTAATCTAATTTTGCATTATGATTATGTTGTCTGGCAGCAAACATCTCTGCCTCTGTCTTGTTCATATCCGAATGGTCTTTGGTCTTTTCTCAACTCGGTTAAGTTCATGTTGGATCAGATTTGGCTGTCTGATAGCCATTATCTTCAGTCAATTTTAGTAAGACACCCCTGCGTGGGCAATCATGAGTCTAATTAGTGTATTGCTGCACCTTAGCGCCTTAGTTTTTTTGTCTGTTGGGTCTCGCTGGAGAGACGAGGTCAATTTTGAAAAGGGTTATGGGAAACTAGCTGATGTTGCCCCTGCGAGGGAGCCTTTGAATGCTAGGAATTTTGTAGACACGGCCCCCGCGTGGGAGCTTTCCATGCTCAGAAATCCAGGGAGCAACTGTTGGCCCTGGATGGCATGTTTCACTGATTGTAAAAATTTCAATGTACATATAATACAATAGTCTAGATAGTCTTTTACCGAGAAAAAAAAAAACATAAGTTAATGGTGTTAATTCATTTGCAATATTTGCGAAAGTTACATGTTTTGGTGAGTAAAAAGGTAAACGATTTGTGTGTTGCATATTGGATGGTTTGATTTAATTGCATGGTTTAATTCCTAAAAGGTTACCATTACTATTATCTTAGTCCTTATGCCCAAAAGAAAGGTTGATTATGATACTTTCTTGAAAACAAATGCCCAAGAACTTTGTTATGATACTTTCTTGGGAAAAAATGCATAATAACTTTGTACATAAATGATAGAGAAACTATGTTGGGTTCTTGAAAATAACTATGTGAAAAGAACACATATGTAGAAGCATAGAAACAATAGTTGATTACATGTATCAAGACTATTGTGTTAGATATTTTAAAGAGAAACATGGATTTGTAGAGCTATTGTGTTAGATATTTTAAAGACAAATATGGATTTGTGTGCAGAAAACAGTAAGTATTATGGAAAGTAAAACAAGTAGTTATTTGGAATAAATGTACTAGCTTTCTTTTGTAAAATACATATATCCGCATGCAAGAAATAATGACTAACACATTAGTTCCGGTTTAGAACAATGCATGTCTTTGTGCATACAATAGATTTTGTAAATAGCTCTATCTTGGAAAAGATGGTTTTTCGAAAAGGGACTTACATTTACATGCATGATACTAATGTCTATCATGTTAGCATCCCCTTAGAAGGTAACATATACTATATTGGAAAGATTACTTAGTTACATGCACAAAGAAGAAGCTAAGGGGCTAGTCTCTTCGAATAATTTTTTATCTAATTACATGCTTGAAAAAAAAGGATAAGTTTCTAGTATCCTTTAATTGAAATGGGTGGTTACAGTGGTTTCCTTTATATGTATGTGTGCTGGTGCGAGAATGATCATAGTAATGGGGTAATTATTTTGACATGCTTGATAATTGTTTGTTTATACATGCACAATGTTGTTAGAATAAGCATGTTGTGATATATTATATTTACATCTCATGTATGCACATGAATAGATGTTAAAAGATCGCTTTTAAAGAGTGATTATTGATTGATTAATACTTTATCTAATCATGTTACTAAAGCTGTGTTACTAAAGCTTTGTGATGAAAACAATGATAGGAGAGGATGGCGATTTGTGTGAAAGACAAATTGTGTTTAACATTGTGGCAGATAAGAACTAATGGTGCACGCTAATGAGTATGGGATGTAGATTGGTCCACTGATGGAAGAATCATGCCACAAGGATATAGAGAGTGGTGATTTGTGGGTAAATGGATTCATGATGATTGTAATAGCTGTTAACTAGGTATGTGGTATTTTAATTATATTTTATTGTAAAATTTTATAACAATGGATAAGGGATGGTCTCCCTTATAAGCCATTGAGTGAGGGGTGAACACCCTCACGAGTGTTTAATAATAAGATTAAACGTTTGTTGGTTTTAACCCAATGTGGTTTCTAGGGTATATTGATGTTCTATGATGTGATTCCTTACATAATGTGATGTTGATAATGTCAAGTATGCGATTAATTAATGTGGTTAAGAGAATCATGAAATGGATGCAAGATTACATCATACAGTTTATGTTAATATACTACAAGAGTAGTGGTTAATGGTTACGAAGCTCACTATTCCTCTACTAAAGTTACTTTATGTATTGATGAGCATTCTGTATAATGGTTATGAGGAAAGCATAATAGTGGTTTGGATAATTACCGATGGTTAATTTGTGTAAAACGTTTCTAACTCCCTACATTTTCATGTGAGGCTATTAGGGTATGTTCCAAGTGGTATCAGAGCTAAAGGTTGCAGCACTAACACCTTTGGGAATTTTTTAGCAGAAAGGAAATCAAGGTATGGTACTAGTGAGCATGAACTCAAGTATAAGTCTAACAATATACATAATTATTTATGTAGTACACTACTTTTGACATGATATGTGTGAGTCATGTTTATAACTGCATTGAGTAGTAAGTAATAAAGTTTTCTCAAAACTATGTTCATGAATGATATTGGAATTCTGATGAGGATAAAAGACAATAAAACCTTTGGCACACTTATGAATAATTTTGAACACTCATAAGGAAAATGACAATCAACTATCAAATTTTGCAAATATGGAAATATTAATGATACATTTAATGAACATGACTGAAGTTACAATGCATTACATATTAAGATGGTTGGTAGGCTGTGATTGGTTAGTGTTGCATGACTAACTAATAAAACTTATATGAATGAATTGAATTTTATTTAAGCTTATTACAATTTGTAAACAAGTGATTATGGTAGTTACTTCAGGAATCAATATGTTGATGACAATACATTGTGGGAAATTGGAAATGTTTAGATTGTTACCTCAATTATTATTGACATTTACCCATTAATAAATATTTTCCTATAATTTTATGAATGACATTATTTTATGCATAAAACTAAAAATATTTGGAAAGTGAATACTTGTTAAATGATGCATATTTATGACTAACATTGTTGATGGGATTAAGTAGTGGTAGCTTAATGGAAACAAGAAAATCTGCCAAGGTAAAATGTTGTAATGTGAATTGCAATCGCAAATGAAAAAGTATAATGTTATATCATATGCATGATTAATTTACTTGGAAAATCAAAATGCATACAACATTTATGACAATTATGTTTTCTGTGAATCTAGATATTGGGGATCCATGTTGAGGGTTAAGTATAAATCCATGGTGTACATGAATGTTTCTTTTGTTAATGATAATGTGCATATGGTCCATTATGTAAATTACCGTGGGAAAGAGTGCTAAAAGATAAATTTAACATGACAGATAGTTGTCGACAATTGTGAAAGGCTAAAAGGCCTTGGGTTAATGGCAGTTGCCTATCCGGAGGGGTTGATGGAACTTGCCTACCCATATTTCCTCTCCCTAGAGATAAATGATATTAGTAAGGGAAAAGAGTTGGAAAAGATGGCAAAGAGGGTAAATAGCTTGAGGAAACTTTGTTGATTTGGAACCTGTTGGAGGAGGCCCAAAATTCCTCATAGATGGGATGCTGTAAGAGGAATAGGCAAGACACTGCCAAGAGGAATCTTATATTGGACCCTATGTAGTCATTGGAATTCTTGAGCTGGTTAGCTAGTGGAATTCCATACTATACTTGGTATGGTCTCTATCAAAGAACTGTCTGGATGTGTGTGGTGTAGGAATATCCTCTTTGCAGATAGAGACAATCCCTCTAGCCCAAGAGAGTGGGTCTAGCCACAAAAAAGACAATTTAATGTAAATTTCCTTAGATTAAAATCGAATAAGAGGGCTTACCTCTTATAACGATAATCCACTTGGTGGTGATCTTGCTTCCTTGCTCCAGATTCCTTTCATGTACCTGAAACAAACATGCAAGAAACAACAACAAACATGATAGCATAAAAACAAATCCAATCTACTTAAAAGCTCAAGGAGTTCTAAGATATCAAATGTAATCTTACACCCAATATAGGAAATAAACCATTAGTTGTATTAAAATAAACTTCAAAGAGAAATACAACCAAAGCCTTGACGTTGAAGATCTCCTTTGCAGTATCTAAGTCCCACTACACACTTCAGCACTCTTTTCCTCCTTTAGCTTGACATGAAATGGCTTCCAAGCTCTAACTCTCTCTCCTCATGCTTTAGCTACCAAAGACTAGTCTTCTATCATCTAAGACTAATCTTCTTCTATCAAAAGCTAAAGATTTTAGAATTTTGTAGTTCGTTCTATCTCTCCACCACTTTCACTATGTGTTGCATTGTCTAACCAAAAAGGATAAGAGGAAGTGGTTTATATAGGGAGAGGGGGATAAGAATGAGATCTAGTCAAGGGGGGAGAATGTCTTATTTCCTTGGGAAGGTCCACTTTTAAGGGGGAAAGAACCTTATATGAATTTCTTGGCCCTTATCCAACCAAATAAACATCCAACACATCACTACTAGAAGTTTCTAGACGTAAAACTCTGTTTCCTTTTGTAAAAAAATTCCAAAAGTAGACAGGCACGGTAATGCGTTAACAGTAGCCCCAATTGATGCGGGTCACAATGTTACACTCTGCAAATCGGCACAGGTGAGACACTGGGAAAGAGCACTGATCTTAAAAACTAACTTTTAAGAAGGATTCTCTAAAAATGTTCTGAAGGGAGTGGGGACTACTTTCTTCAAAATTCAAGGGATGCAAGAGCATACATTTCATGGTGAAAGTATAACACAGTAGTCACTACTAGGGTTCTCTAGGATTAATAATGGGAAGTGACAGGAGAGTGACAAATTACTATGTAACAGATGCCCCTAAAGCATGAAGTCAAAGCTGAGAGCGATGGCTGAAATGATTTAAAATGGAGCAAGGACTTGGAAAACCAACATCGGAAGACCTACAACTCAAACATACATGTACATATCTGAAATATGATAGTCATGCCTAATAAACATGAGAGGAATATAACAATATATGAATCCATGGTATAGGCACAACTATCCATCAAGAAAAGGATCATGTGCAGGGACCTTTGTCATGGATGCAACCATATGACTAAAGGGATCATATGAAATAGATCCACAACATGGGCACAACCATCCACATAGAGAGGACCAAATGAAAATACCCACGGTATGATCACATCCATTCGACTGAGCAGGATCAAAATTATACCCACGGCATGGTCGCAACCATCCATCTAAAGAACCATGTATATAATCATGAATTCATCACTCCTCGCAACCTAGACTTTTGTGATCTAAGCCCAGGGTCTTGCACTCCAAGACGACCTGATCAAAGTACAAATTATAACATGTCAATAGACGTGCTGAAGTCGAACATGATAGAAAATCACTTGATTATCGGCCAATGATGTGAATTGTTAACAAGCACGAGAGAAACCACCCATAATGTCAATGGCTCTCAAGGTACTATCAGTATAATTCATGAAGTATGAATAAGGAAATTAAGTCAAACACCTGTGAAATCACTCGATCGAGGGTGAATGATGAGATCCTGTCGTCAAGTGTGAAGAACTTGCCATTGAGGCATGCAAGCTCTAAGGTACTGGAAAGGAGTTTCTAGATCAACTTCATGGATAACAAGTTGAAGTCGATAGGAAGTGATTTTTTGAAGGAAGGTCATAATGAATGCTTCATCATCGACACAAAATAGGAAACACAATGAATGAGAGTAATCCAAGATGGTGGCATATAATAAGACAATGTGCAGGTAGGAAGACTTATCTTAAACATGTGCATGACACGATTCTGGATTTTGGCAGCATTTGACATCATAGGATCAGAGGTCATGGTGATGTGGCAGGCATCATATGAGAAGTTTAAAATGGATAACTCGAAACCCAGGGAGGCAAGTGACAGAGTGAGGATGTCCCAAAACCCGACACAAACGACATATGAGTGTCAATTTTCAAGAGCGACATGCTGTCTCAAGTGAATAATACAACCGATGAATACTTCCACTTTCCCCCCACCATTTTAGGTGAGTACCCCAGTTATTTTTACAAAAACTTGACGGGGATATCATATTCTTGTAATATAAGTCCATTCTTCAGATGGATCCATCCTAGTAAGCTTTATGAGCCCTAGGAAGGAGTAGCTTGGTCTCGTCATAATGACAAGTATCATGTAGTTTAATATTTTAATGAGTCCTTCAAAGGTGAAACTCGGAATAGTTTTCATGTTTAGAGAGTTTGAAAAAGACACAGAAAAGAAAACTCCAAGGGTCCCTTTTCGTAAAGTTGTTTCTTGAACCCGAAAATGTAGAAAACAATATTCAAGAGAACTTCCTAGTCATGTTTGACTAAGGTATACCTTTTTCATAAATAGTTTTATCCCAGACCAAAAAAGGGGTAAACGTATACTGGGTAAACAATATTTCATAGCCTTTAACGAGTTAAAAATGACAAGAGCTCGACAATATTTTAATATTTTGAGAGTTAGAAAAGAGCTCAAAGATGACTCCTTGCTTTTATTTTCTTATTGAGTCTAAATGGAAAAATACTCGGCAATCTTTTCATTTTGTGCGAGTCAAAAAAGAGCTTAAAGGTGACTCATCCTAGAGGAACGAGAGGTATAAAGGGTAGAAACTGGTTCCGGTTATGGTGGAACTGCTCAAAAACTAAGAGGTCAAGAGGCTGGCTAGTAAAACCACTCATCGATGTGGTTCCTTAAGAAAAGAAAAACAATAAAGTGAAAGCATATGATCGGCCAAAGAGATGGTGGCGATGGAATGAAACAACCAAGGCTCATCTAGCAGAAATTAGACGATAAAAACGACAATCACGAGATGTAAATTGGGTGTGGGTTCAATTTTACACAAACTTGAACCATGGGGAACTCTTCTTGACTTTAGTTTCATGTTTACACAAGCTTGAAATGAAAAAATATGCTTGAGTTTGGTTCCAATTTTACACAAGATTGAAACAAAGACAAACTATTCTTGAGTTTGGTTTCATTTTTACACAAGCTTGAAACAAAGACAAACTATGCTTGAGTTAAGTTTGCATGCCCCCAACATAATGACTCAATTCGAGGTACATGCCCGTCAAGCTTCATTTCATTTAGTGAAGTAGGCATTAGGTTGCTAAAAGGTGGATGGAATGAAGTTTCACTTTCGAGATCAAGGAAAGACTCGACTGGAATTTGACAAGACCTTAATCAAATACTCGATTTGGAAAAGGGATTTGTTTCATTTTTTAACGAGGTTGACACAGTAAAAGAACTATCCTCAATACTCCTTAATTCATTTTTTAACGAGCTTGATACAAGACAAGGAACTATCCTCACACACTGTTTCATTTTTTAATGAGGTTGACACTGAAAAAGAACTATCCTTGTAACATATGTTTCATTTTTTAATGAGGTTGATATAGGAAAAAACTATTCTTGAACCCTTGTTTTATTTTTTAACGAGTTTGACATAGAAAAAGAACTATCCTCATACGTTGTTTCATTTTTTAATGAGGTTGGCACAAAAAAGAATTATCCTCATATGTTGATCATGGACCATACGAGAATATGGCCCCCAAGAGGTCCTCACTGGACAGGATAACTACACTTTGGGAGGAACACATGTCAACTGGTACAAATGATAGATCAAGTTCCAATGCCCCCAATACATAATGTACCATGCCATCTTCGTGATCATTAGCAGATGTGGAGATGGAATGGGTAGCCACATAATTGACCTGTGGAGGGAAGGTTGCTACTTGCAAAGAAGAACCAATAGGGGACAATGGTTGCATAAGGGACATCTGGTGACCAATGAATGACAATTGATCAATGGTCACTATTATCCCTTCGTGGGGAAAAAAACCAGACGGAAAAATGAAGAAACAAGAGCTCTCATGACATAAAGATAGTCACGTTCAAGGAGAAGATTGAAATCTAAGGGACCTTGGACTACCATCACATCTATATAGACATTTTTTCCTCCCAAAGTAATAGGGAACTTCGGAAGGATCCCTAATAGGGAATTTTTGGGTGATAGGCACAATCTGCAGGGAACCCAAAGCTTGCCAAGTAGTAAAAGGAATGATGGTAATAGACGCAC
Organism: Pinus taeda; assembly: GCA_000404065.3. Classification (NCBI taxonomy): domain Eukaryota; kingdom Viridiplantae; phylum Streptophyta; class Pinopsida; order Pinales; family Pinaceae; genus Pinus; species Pinus taeda. The sequence continues at coordinate 29,864 of APFE030997834.1, read as the reverse complement.
CTTCATCTAATATAGTGTCATGCACTACAATATTATAGGATTGTATCATGATCTAGAAAGGCATATAAGATGGAAGGCAGAAAACAATTAATTGAATCCAATCAAAAGCAACAACATAACTACTTGGTGGGGGTATCATATGATTTCCCCCATGCCCTGCAGGAATAGGAGAAGCACTCTCCTGAACAACTAGTATGGGAGGGTCACTCTTTGATTCATGAGAATCTGAGGAGATGAGAAGAACATGAGCAGTATGATTATTACTCTCTTTGGGAACAAAGTGAACAACTTAAGGGAGAGCCAAGTCGACACTCTTTTCAGCTAATGTTTGGTTAGGAACAGACACAAGAGAATCATGTTCAGGAAGAGTAGTATGGGCAAGAGATGAATTGATGCAGGAGCATTCAGGCCTAGTCAGCAATGTGATAGTATGGTCACATGTTGTGACTAGCAAGGGGTTGAAATAAAATAATTTAATTAAATTATTTGTTTAAATATGTGAAAATGTTTATTTATTGAGAAAAAGGTATAGGTGGCCGAGTGATTCTCCTTGTATGGAGATCAGGCCAAATAGTTGGATTTATTTGGCTAGAATAAAGTATGAGAGATTTTAAAAGCTTTATTTAGTGTTAGTTTAGAAAAGAGTGGGATTGAAGAGATTTTTTAGGAGAGGTTGAGAGATTTCTGGTTCAGAATCAGAATTGGTTCATGAAACCATGTATTTGTATCAATTATGTTTTTCTGATTTAAGGGGAGAGAGTGTGAGAGTGTTGAACAATGTTCTTTCCTTGGAGCAGTTTGCCAAGGTGAGGATCTGTTTTGTTTTCCTGAATGTCATGAATGCAATTATGTTGTGTGTAAATCGAATGACAATTTGTATAGATCTATGTGATGGAAATGCATTGGGTTGATTGAAGCGTCGAGCATATTGTGTAAAGCAGAGTGCTGGAAATATCAATTACATTAAATTTTCAAGGAACAGTATGGCAGCGTTAATGGAGAGGCATTCACTGTGTATTAATCGAATTTATGTCATTTTCCGATGGGAAGCCAGCCAATAGAATAGTGGCTTTGTAGAGGCACCGATAAACTGGAAATTACCACAGATTCCTGGGTTCTCAAGATTGAGAGATTAGTCACTGTCCACATGGAGAGGTATGCCGATTCTTGGAAACAGTTTCGCATCTCCAAAATCTGAATGGTTTGATTTGTTCAATGAAAATTTGTTTGCGTTTGAATTTAAATCGTTGTATGATCTGGAGGCGTGGTTTCGAGGGCAATTGTTAGGCACACATGGATTGACCATTGTATCATGGAGTTTAAAACTGGTATCTTATTTCTGTTTGTTTTAGTTGTGATATTCTGATGCGAGGGCGGGGTTTGGACTAGTGTATGCCTATGTTTGTTGTACTGTGGATGGGTAGTGTTTTGTTTATGCGCTGAGGAAGAGTGAAACGGCCGCGCCCGTATGATACAAAGAAAATCCAGTGCATTTAAAAAGAAAACAGCGGTTCCATGTGATAGTCCGGCATTTTAATGAAATAGAGGATCGTTTTAATTTAAGACTGACATCTGATATTTGAAGCCTAATAAAAGATTGTAGAAAAGGGAAAAGAAATCTGATTTGGGCGAATGAATGGAGGTCGAAGAAAAACAGTATGCCTGTAGGTTGAACGCATTGCCTGTACAATGATAAATTCCTGTTAAATGTTAAATGATAACCAGTTTCAAGGTGGATATATACAGCAGTTAGTCCTTAAGGGCTGCGCATGTGCATATGGTAGCGTCGGTTTATAACTATCGGCCGTATCAAATTAAAGACGAGAACAACGGTGTTAATGGCTACGTTCTGTAGGTTACAAGTGGGTTACCTCTGCGCGCACGGTGATATAGGTATGATGATTTCGTTTCATTCTTTGGCCATGGAATTTGTCGAAAGAATATCAAATGTGCATCCTATCAAGAATATGTAATTTGATTCTATGTGCTGCAATATTAGGATTTCCGCGATGATCGATGTGGTTCCCTATGAACATCCTAGACCGTTTACCTCCATATTAGTTTTCGCATTGTTCAAGATGCATGTTTTCGGATGCTCCATATTTTATTTAAAGTAAAGGAAATATATATATATACCCTCGGGCTTTTGTTTAAGCCAGACTTTAACCAGTGCCAGTACCATGAACTGCTGCAGATATGAGTAAGTGCGCATTCTTGTGTTTAGATTAAAGGCCGACTATGACCAGCGACGGCATCAATTGAAGGGAAAGTTTCTATATATACGTATGTGCATGGTTATTTGAACATGTTTTCTGTGAGAATTTCTTGAAGAGTATTATGTAAACGAATATGGTTATCATAGGCCGTATGGTTAAATTCAAGCATAGTTATAGATCCTGAGATTACATTGCAGTGAAAAAAGCTTTATATGCTTGGCTGTCGGAAGGATCCTGGTAGTTGAAGCTTAGGAGTGGCCTGGGCTTCATCATTTTTTGGTATCAGAGCTTGGCTCTGTTGGAACTGAATAAGTTTGTTTTCTGAATGAACTTTAGTACGAGATTTCAGCTGTGAGGAAATCTATTCAAAGCAGAGGTGACAACATCAGAAAGAGTGAACGATTGCAGAAGCCTAGAGAGAGCAAAGGTGTTGCTCAGGAGAAGATTCCAGATAGGGGATCGTGCTTACCAAAAGACTGAGTAAGGAGAAATCAGTGAGGTAAGATTGCAGTAAGAAGGACTTACTATTGCAGAGGCTTGTTGCAGAGGTGTAAGGAGCTCATGGAAAGAGAGGAACATAAAATGACTACAGATAGTCATAGCAGAAGTTCACAAGGAAGCCACAGCAGAAGGGAAGATGCCAAAGCAAACGGCATGAGGATGAGTCAAGAAGAGTTTGACCGAGAGAAAGCTGAGATAGATTTCCAGATTGGAATATTGATGGAGATGCTGCAGAAAAGTGTTTGGACCATGAGGAAACGAGTAAAGTGGCCAAGGCTACGAGAAAGGAGAAATCAGCAAATAAAGTCAGAGCTAGTAGAAGAATTGAGAAAGACTGAGCAGATATTGAGTGCTCAAGAGGAATCAAAGAAACTTAGAGAAGCAGAGGTAGAATTGGAAGTTTCCATTTGCAGACCAGAACATGGTGAGATGTTAGGGAAAGAGGATAATGAGAGGTCAGTTGAAGATCTCATGGACTATTGGCAGAATTCAGAACAATTCAAAGATATATTGGCAAAGGAAGCCAATGAGGCAATGAAGCCTTGTGATTTTGATTCTTATAGTTTGTGTATGTTTGCAGGATGTGCGGAGGATGATGGACAGTTTGATGAAACTATCACAAACAGGAATGAAGCTCTTGAGGTAAAGTATGATGAAGAATCTCTTTTAGAGGAAGAGGGCGTTGATCTATTGCAACAGAAGGAGTTCATAGATGAAATCTTGTTTGGTGTGAAACAATCAGATGAGGTTGATATAGACCAGAATTCTAATGACAATTCCATAGTGGGACCACAGGAAGGTAAACCAATGAATTTGTTTAATGGAATTAATGAAAGATTCTTGCAATATGATGATGTAGAAAACAGGTCAACTCAAGAGGATTGTCAAGAAAAGAATAAAGCTGAGAATGGAAATTGTGATGAACTGATGGAGAGATTCTACAAGGAAATAGAATTCTTGGAAAAATTACTCAAGGAACCTAAAGGAGAAACGAAGCTTACAGAACCTGATGGAGGAAAAGGTGTGGAAGACAGCATTTATAAATATGATGCTGAAATCAGAGAAATTGAACAGCATAATGAAAGTGATCACCAGTTACAAAGTAAAGTTTGGGATACTGGATGGACAGCAGAAGAAACACATGGCCAGGAGGTCATGGAAACTTTCAACTTTGGGAGTCTGATGCAGGAGCATTCAGGCCTAGTCAGCAATGTGATAGTATGGTCACATGTTGTGACTAGCAAGGGGTTGAAAGAAAATAATTAAATTAAATTATTTGTTTAAATATGTGAAAATGTTTATTTATTGAGAAAAAGGTATAGGTGGTTGAGTGATTCTCCTTTTATGGAGATCAGGCCAAATAGTTGGATTTATTTGGCTAGAATAAAGTATGAGAGATTTTAAAAGCTTTATTTAGTGTTAGTTTAGAAAAGAGTGGGATTGAAGAGATTTTTTAGGAGAGGTTGAGAGATTTCTGGTTCATAATCAGAATTGGTTCATGAAACCATGTATTTGTATCAATTGTGTTTTTCTGATTTAAGGGGAGAGAGTGTGAGAGTGTTGAACAGTGTTCTTTCCTTGGAGCAGTTTTCCAAGGCGAGGATCTGTTTTGTTTTCCTAAACGTCATGAATGCAATTATGTTGTGTGTAAATCGAATGAAAATTTGTATAGATCTATGTGATGGAAATGCATTGGGTTGATTGAAGCGCCGAGCATATTGTGTAAAGTAGAGTGCTGGAAATATCAATTACATTAAATTTTCAAGGAACAGTATGGCAGCATTACTGGAGAGGCGTTCACTGTGTATTAATCGAATTTATGTCATTTTCCGATGGGAAGCCAGCCAATAGAACAGTGGCTTTGTAGAGGCGCTGATAAACTGGAAATTACCACAGATTCCCAGGTTCTCAAGATTGAGAGATTAGTCACTGTCCACATGGAGAGGTATGCCGATTCTTGGAAACAGTTTCGCATCTCCAAAATCTGAATGGTTTGATTTGTTCAATGAAAATTTGTTTGCGTTTGAATTTAAATCGTTGTATGATCTGGAGGCGTGGTTCCGAGGGCAATTGTTAGGCACACACGGATTGACCATTGTATCATGGAGTTTAAACCTGGTATCTTATTTCTGTTTGTTTTAGTTGTGATATTCTGATGCGAGGGCGGGGTTTGGACCAGCGTATGCCTGTGTTTGTTGTACTGTGGATGGGTAGTGTTTTGTTTATGCGCTGAGGAAGAGTGAAACAGCCGCGCCCATATGATACAAAGAAAATCCAGTGCGTTTAAAAAGAAAACAGCGGTTCCATGTGATAGTCCGGCATTTTAATGAAACAGAGGATCGTTTTAATTTAAGACTGGCATCTGATATTTGAAGCCTAACAATAGATTGTATAAAAGGGAAAACAAACCTGATTTGGGCGAATGAATGGAGGTCGAAGAAAAACAGTATGCCTGTAGGTTGAACGCATTGCCTGTACAATGATAAATTCCTGTTAAATGTTAAATGATAACCAGTTTCAAGGGGGATATATACAGCAGTTAGTCCTTAAGGGCTGCGCCTGTGCATATGGTAGCGCCGGTTTATAACTATCGGCCATATCAAATTAAAGACGAGAACATCGGTGTTAATGGCTACGTTCTCCAGGTTACAAGTGGGTTACCTCTGCGCGCACGGTGATATAGGTATGATGATTGCGTTTCGTTCTTTGGCCATGGAATTTGTCGAAAGAATATAAAATGTGCGTCCTATCATGAATATGTAATTTGATTCTATGTGCTGCAATATTAGGATTGTCGCGATGATCGATGTGGTTCCCTATGAACCTCCTAGACCGTTTACCTCCATATTAGTTTTTGCATTGTTCAAGATGCATGTGTTCGGATGCTCCATATTTTATTTAAAGTAAAGGCAATATATATATATACCCTCGGGCTTTTGTTTAAGCCAGACTTTAACCAGCGCCAGTACCATGAACTGCTGCAGATATGAGTAAGTGTGCATGCTTGTGTTTAGATTAAAGGCCGGCTATGACCAGCGGCGGCATCAATTGAGGGGAAAGTTTCTATATATACGTATGCGCATGGTTATTTGAACATGTTTTCTGTGAGAATTTCTTGAAGAGTATTATGTAAACGAATATGGTTATCATAGGCCATATGGTTAAATTCAAGCATAGTTATAGATCCTGAGATTACATTGCAGTGAAACAAGCTTTATATGCTTGGCTGTCGGAAGGATCCTGGTAGTTGAAGCTTAGGAGTGGCCTGGGCTTCATCATTTTTTGGTATCAGAGCTTGGCTCTGTTGGAACTGAATAAGTTTGTTTTCTGAATGAACTTTAGTACGAGATTGCAGCTGTGAGGAAATCTATTCAAAGCAGAGGTGACAACATCAGAAAGAGTGAACGATTGCAGAAGCCTAGAGAGAGCAAAGGTGTTGCTCAGGAGAAGATTCCAGATAGGGGATCGTGCTTACCAAAAGACTGAGTAAGGAGAAATCAGTGAGGTAAGATTGCAGTAAGAAGGACTTACTATTGCAGAGGCTTGTTGCAGAGGTGTAAGGAGCTCATGGAAAGAGAGGAACAAAAAATGACTACAGATAGTCATAGCAGAAGCTCACAAGGAAGCCACAGCAGAAGGGAAGATGCCAAAGCAAACGGCATGAGGATGAGTCAAGAAGAGTTTGACCGAGAGAAAGCTGAGATAGATTTCCAGATTGGAATATTGATGGAGATGCTGCAGAAAAGTGTTTGGACCATGAGGAAACGAGTAAAGTGGCCAAGGCTACGAGAAAGGAGAAATCAGCAAATAAAGTCAGAGCTAGTAGAAGAATTGAGAAAGATTGAGCAGATATTGAGTGCTCAAGAGGAATCAGAGAAACTTAGAGAAGCAGAGGTAGAATTGGAAGTTTCCATTTGCAGACCAGAACATGGTGAGATGTTAGGGAAAGAGGATAATGAGAGGTCAGTTGAAGATCTCATGGACTATTGGCAGAATTCAGAACAATTCAAAGATATATTGGCAAAGGAAGCCAATGAGGCAATGAAGCCTTGTGATTTTGATTCTTATAGTTTGTGTATGTTTGCAGGATGTGCGGAGGATGATGGACAGTTTGATGAAACTGTCACAAACAGGAATGAAGCTCTTGAGGTAAAGTATGATGAAGAATCTCTTTTAGAGGAAGAGGGCGTTGATCTATTGCAACAGAAGGAGTTCATAGATGAAATCTTGTTTGGTGTGAAACAATCAGATGAGGTTGATATAGACCAGAAGTCTAATGAAAATTCCATAGTGGGACCACAAGAAGGTAAACCAATGAATTTGTTTAATGGAATTAATGAAAGATTCTTGCAATATGATGATGTAGAAAACAGGTCAACTCAAGAGGATTGTCAAGAAAAGAATAAAGCTGAGAATGGAAATTGTGATGAACTGATGGAGAGATTCTACAAGGAAATAGAATTCTTGGAAAAATTACTCAAGGAACCTAAAGGAGAAACGAAGCTTACAGAACCTGATGGAGGAAAAGGTGTGGAAGACAGCATTTATAAATATGATGCTGAAATCAGAGAAATTGAACAGCATAATGAAAGTGATCACCAGTTACAATGTAAAGTTTGGGATACTGGATGGACAGTAGAAGAAACACATGGCCAGGAGGTCATGGAAACTTTCAACTTTGGGAGTCTGATGCAGGAGCATTCAGGCCTAGTCAGCAATGTGATAGTATGGTCACATGTTGTGACTAGCAAGGGGTTGAAAGAAAATAATTTAATTAAATTATTTGTTTAAATATGTGAAAATGTTTATTTATTGAGAAAAAGGTATAGGTGGCTGAGTGATTCTCCTTTTATGGAGATCAGGCCAAATAGTTGGATTTATTTGGCTAGAATAAAGTATGAGAGATTTTAAAAGCTTTATTTAGTGTTAGTTTAGAAAAGAGTGGGATTGAAGAGATTTTTTAGGAGAGGTTAAGAGATTTCTGGTTCATAATCAGAATTGGTTCATGAAACCATGTATTTGTATCAATTGTGTTTTTCTGATTTAAGGGGAGAGAGTGTGAGAGTGTTAAACAGTGTTCTTTCCTTGGAGCAGTTTGCCAAGGTGAGGATCTGTTTTGTTTTCCTGAACGTCATGAATGCAATTATGTTGTGTGTAAATCGAATGAAAATTTGTATAGATCTATGTGATGGAAATGCATTGGGTTGATTGAAGCGCCGAGCATATTGTGTAAAGTAGAGTGCTGGAAATATCAATTACATTAAATTTTCAAGGAACAGTATGGCAGCGTTACTGGAGAGGCGTTCACTGTGTATTAATCGAATTTATGTCATTTTCCGATGGGAAGCCAACCAATAGAATAGTGGCTTTGTAGAGGCGCCGATAAACTGGAAATTACCACAGATTCCCAGGTTCTCAAGATTGAGAGATTAGTCACTGTCCACATGGAGAAGTATGCCGATTCTTGGAAACAGTTTCGCATCTCCAAAATCTGAATGGTTTGATTTGTTCAATGAAAATTTGTTTGCGTTTGAATTTAAATCGTTGTATGATCTGGAGGCGTGGTTTCGAGGGCAATTGTTAGGCACACACGGATTGACCATTGTATCATGGAGTTTAAAACTGGTATCTTATTTCTGTTTGTTTTAGTTGTGATATTCTAATGCGAGGGCGGGGTTTGGACTAGCGTATGCCTGTGTTTGTTGTACTGTGGATGGGTAGTGTTTTGTTTATGCGCTGAGGAAGAGTGAAACGGCCGCGCCCGTATGATACAAAGAAAATCCAGTGCGTTTAAAAAGAAAACAGCGGTTCCATGTGATAGTCCGGCATTTTAATGAAACAGAGGATCGTTTTAATTTAAGACTGACATCTGATATTTGAAGCCTAATAATAGATTGTAGAAAAGGGAAAAGAAACCTGATTTGGGCGAATGAATGGAGGTCGAAGAAAAACAGTATGCCTGTAGGTTGAACGCATTGCCTGTACAATGATAAATTCTTGTTAAATGTTAAATGATAACCAGTTTCAAGGTGGATATATATAGCAGTTAGTCCTTAAGGGCTGCGCATGTGCATATGGTAGTGTCGGTTTATAACTATCGGCCGTATCAAATTAAAGACGAGAACAGCGGTGTTAATGGCTACGTTCTGCAGGTTACAAGTGGGTTACCTCTGCGCGCACGGTGATATAGGTATGATGATTGCGTTTCATTCTTTGGCCATGGAATTTGTCGAAAGAATATCAAATGTGCATCCTATCATGAATATGTAATTTGATTCTATGTGCTGCAATATTAGGATTGTCGCGATGATCGATGTGGTTCCCTATGAACCTCCTAGACCGTTTACCTCCATATTAGTTTTCGCATTGTTCAAGATGCATGTTTTCGGATGCTCCATATTTTATTTAAAGTAAAGGAAATATATATATATACCCTCGGGCTTTTGTTTAAGCCAGACTTTAACCAGCGCCAGTACCATGAACTGCTGCAGATATGAGTAAGTGCGCATTCTTGTGTTTAGATTAAAGGCCGACTATGACCAGCGACGGCATCAATTGAAGGGAAAGTTTCTATATATACGTATGTGCATGGTTATTTGAACATGTTTTCTGTGAGAATTTCTTGAAGAGTATTATGTAAACGAATATGGTTATCATAGGCCGTATGGTTAAATTCAAGCATAGTTATAGATCCTGAGATTACATTGCAGTGAAACAAGCTTTATATGCTTGGCTGTCGGAAGGATCCTGGTACTTGAAGCTTAGGAGTGGCCTGGGCTTCATCATTTTTTGGTATCAGAGCTTGGCTCTGTTGGAACTGAATAAGTTTGTTTTCTGAATGAACTTTAGTACGAGATTGCAGCTGTGAGGAAATCTATTCAAAGCAGAGGTGACAACATCAGAAAGAGTGAACGATTGCAGAAGCCTAGAGAGAGCAAAGGTGTTGCTCAGGAGAAGATTCCAGATAGGGGATCGTGCTTACCAAAAGACTGAGTAAGGAGAAATCAGTGAGGTAAGATTGCAGTAAGAAGGAATTACTATTGCAGAGGCTTGTTGCAGAGGTGTAAGGAGCTCATGGAAAGAGAGGAACAGAAAATGACTACAGATAGTCATAGCAGAAGTTCACAAGGAAGCCACAGCAGAAGGGAAGATGCCAAAGCAAACGGCATGAGGATGAGTCAAGAAGAGTTTGACCGAGAGAAAGCTGAGAGAGATTTCCAGATTGGAATATTGATGGAGATGCTGCAGAAAAGTGTTTGGACCATGAGGAAACGAGTAAAGTGGCCAAGGCTACGAGAAAGGAGAAATCAGCAAATAAAGTCAGAGCTAGTAGAAGAATTGAGAAAGACTGAGCAGATATTGAGTGCTCAAGAGGAATCAAAGAAACTTAGAGAAGCAGAGGTAGAATTGGAAGTTTCCATTTGCAGACCAGAACATGGTGAGATGTTAGGGAAAGAGGATAATGAGAGGTCAGTTGAAGATCTCATGGACTATTGGCAGAATTCAGAACAATTCAAAGATATATTGGCAAAGGAAGCCAATGAGGCAATGAAGCCTTGTGATTTTGATTCTTATAGTTTGTGTATGTTTGCAGGATGTGCGGAGGATGATGGACAGTTTGATGAAACTGTCACAAACAGGAATGAAGCTCTTGAGGTAAAGTATGATGAAGAATCTCTTTTAGAGGAAGAGGGCGTTGATCTATTGCAACAGAAGGAGTTCATAGATGAAATCTTGTTTGGTGTGAAACAATCAGATGAGGTTGATATAGACCAGAAGTCTAATGACAATTCCATAGTGGGACCACAAGAAGGTAAACCAATGAATTTGTTTAATGGAATTAATGAAAGATTCTTGCAATATGATGATGTAGAAAACAGGTCAACTCAAGAGGATTGTCAAGAAAAGAATAAAGCTGAGAATGGAAATTGTGATGAACTGATGGAGAGATTCTACAAGGAAATAGAATTCTTGGAAAAATTACTCAAGGAACCTAAAGGAGAAACGAAGCTTACAGAACCTGATGGAGGAAAAGGTGTGGAAGACAGCATTTATAAATATGATGCTGAAATCAGAGAAATTGAACAGCATAATGAAAGTGATGACCAGTTACAAAGTAAAGTTTGGGATACTGGATGGACAGTAGAAGAAACACATGGCCAGGAGGTCATGGAAACTTTCAACTTTGGGAGTCTGATGCAGGAGCATTCAGGCCTAGTCAGCAATGTGATAGTATGGTCACATGTTGTGACTAGCAAGGGGTTGAAAGAAAATAATTTAATTAAATTATTTGTTTAAATATGTGAAAATGTTTATTTATTGAGAAAAAGGTATAGGTGGCTGAGTGATTCTCCTTTTATGGAGATCAGGCCAAATAGTTGGATTTATTTGGCTAGAATAAAGTATGAGAGATTTTAAAAGCTTTATTTAGTGTTAGTCTAGAAAAGAGTGGGATTGAAGAGATTTTTTAGGAGAGGTTGAGAGATTTCTGGTTCAGAATCAGAATTGGTTCATGAAACCATGTATTTGTATCAATTGTGTTTTTCTGATTTAAGGGGAGAGAGTGTGAGAGTGTTGAACAGTATTCTTTCCTTTGAGCAGTTTGCCAAGGCGAGGATCTGTTTTGTTTTCCTGAACGTCATGAATGCAATTATGTTGTGTGTAAATCGAATGACAATTTGTATAGATCTATGTGATGGAAATGCATTGGGTTGATTGAAGCGCCGAGCATATTGTGTAAAGTAGAGTGCTGGAAATATCAATTACATTAAATTTTCAAGGAACAGTATGGCAGCGTTACTGGAGAGGCGTTCACTGTGTATTAATCGAATTTATGTCATTTTCCGATGGGAAGCCAGCCAATAGAACAGTGGCTTTGTAGAGGCGCCGATAAACTGGAAATTACCACAGATTCCTGGGTTCTCAAGATTGAGAGATTAGTCACTGTCCACATGGAGAGGTATGCCGATTCTTGGAAACAGTTTCGCATCTCCAAAATCTGAATGGTTTGATTTGTTCAATGAAAATTTGTTTGCGTTTGAATTTAAATCGTTGTATGATCTGGAGGCATGGTTCCGAGGGCAATTGTTAGGCACACACGGATTGACCATTGTATCATGGAGTTTAAACCTGGTATCTTATTTCTGTTTGTTTTAGTTGTGATATTCTAATGTGAGGGCGGGGTTTGGACCAGTGTATGCCTGTGTTTGTTGTACTGTGGATGGGTAGTGTTTTGTTTATGTGCTGAGGAAGAGTGAAAGGGCCGCGCCCGTATGATACAAAGAAAATCCAGTGCGTTTAAAAAGAAAACAGTAGTTCCATGTGATAGTCCGGCATTTTAATGAAACAGAGGATCGTTTTAATTTAACACTGACATCTGATATTTGAAGCCTAACAATAGATTGTAGAAAAGGGAAAACAAACCTGATTTGGGCGAATGAATGGAGGTCGAAGAAAAACAGTATGCCTGTAGGTTGAACGCATTGCCTGTACAATGATAAATTCCTATTAAATGTTAAATGATAACCAGTTTCAAGGGGGATATATACAGCAGTTAGTCCTTAAGGGTTGTGCCTGTGCATATGGTAGCACCGGTTTATAACTATCGGCCATATCAAATTAAAGACGAGAACAGCGGTGTTAATGGCTACGTTCTGCATGTTACAAGTGGGTTATCTCTGCGAGCACGGTGATATAGGTATGATGATTGTGTTTCGTTCTTTGGCCATGGAATTTGTCGAAAGAATATCAAATGTGCGTCCTATCATGAATATGTAATTTGATTCTATGTGTTGCAATATTAGGATTGTCGCGATGATCGATGTGGTTCCCTATGAACCTCCTAGACCGTTTACCTCCATATTAGTTTTCGCATTGTTCAAGATGCATGTGTTCAGATGCTCCATATTTTATTTAAAGTAAAGGAAATATATATATATACCCTCGGGCTTTTGTTTAAGCCAGACTTTAACCAGCGCCAGTACCATGAACTGCTGCGGATATGAGTAAGTGCGCATGCTTGTGTTTAGATTAAAGGCTGGCTATTACCAGCGGCAGCATCAATTGAAGGGAAAGTTTCTATATATACGTATGCGCATGGTTATTTGAACATGTTTTCTGTGAGAATTTCTTGAAGAGTATTATGTAAACGAATATGGTTATCATAGGCCGTATGGTTAAATTCAAGCGTAGTTATAGATCCTGAGATTACATTGCAGTGAAACAAGCTTTATATGCTTGGCTGTCGGAAGGATCCTGGTAGTTGAAGCTTAGGAGTGGCCTGGGCTTCATCATGAATCCAAGAGAGGGTTAGAAGAAAGCCTATGATAACCAAAAAGAAGTTGGGTTTGAGGAGATATAAGTTTTTCCAAAACTTTGGAAGCTTTATCCATAAGAGGACAAAGGTGAAGAAGATTCTCTCCTTCACATAACCTGTAGGGGAATTTAATTTTTCCCTTATTCTTACCATCTAATGTAAATTTCCTTAGATTAGAATTGAATAAGAGTGCCTACCTCTTATAACACTAATCCACTTGATGGTGATCTTGCTTCCTTACTCCAGCTTCCTTTCATTCCTTCCGTTCAAGTACCTGAAATAAACATGCAAGAAACAACAACAAGCATGATAGCATAAAAATGAAATATACTTATAAGGTCAAGGATTTCTAAGCTATCAAATGTAATATTACACCCGCTATAGGAAATAAACCATTAGTTGTATTAACATAAACTTCAAATAGAAATACAACGGAAGCCTTGACATTGGAGATCTCCTTTGTGGCATCTAAGTCCCACTACACACCTTTTCAACACTTTTTTCCTCCTCTAGCTTGACATGAAATGGCTTCCAATATCTAACTCTCTCTCCTCATGCTTTAGCTACCAAAGGCTAGTATTTTTCCATCTAAGACTAATATTTTTCCATCAAAAGCTAAAGATTTCAGAATTTTGCAGTTCATTCTATCTCTCCACCACTTTCACTATGTGTTGCATTGTCCAACCAAAAAGGGTAACAGGAAGTGGTTTATATAGGGAGAGGAGGATAAGAATGAGATCCACTCAAGGGGGAAGAAGGTCTTATCTCCTTGGGAAGGTCCACTTTTAAGGGGGAAAGAACCTTATATGGATTTCTCAGCCCTTATCCAACGAAATGAACATCCAACACATCGCCACTAGAAGTTTCTAGACGTGAAACTCTGTTTCCCTTTATAAAAACTTTCTAGAAGTAGATCAGTGTGGGTATTGGGCTAACAGTAGCACCGATCGGCATGGGTCATAGTGTTAAACTCTGCAAATCGGTGCAGGTGAGACACTGGGAAAGAGCACTGATCTTAAAAACTGGGTTTTAAGAAGGATTCTCTGGAAATGTTCTGAAGGGAGTGGAGACTACTTTCTTCAAACTTCAAGGGATGCAAGAGCATAAGTTTCATGGTGAAAGTATAGCAAAATAGTCACTACTAGGGTTCTTTGGGATCAGGAATGGGGAGTGACAGGAGAGTGACAAATTATTATGTAACAATGTGAAAATGACTCGATCTGGTTGTGGAAACCAGTTCCCATGGGTTGGGAAGAGTATTCTTTTTCCATTATGTTTCTCATAGGAGAAAAAATTAATTAATTAGTTATGTGTTGTGTTAAAAATGAATTTTATATATAATTGTGAAAAGATGTCATGCACATTTTAACATGAAAGGAGATTAGTACTCAGTAAGTAGTTATTGGAATTTTAGTTCCTTTATTGTATTACCAATCTTGTGAACGTCTTAGTAGGGGCTAAGACAATTTTCACTTGGTGCAGTTATTGATTATTTTGATGATTAGAGAGTTAGGTTCTCTTTGGGTACTTTTAGAAGTACTATGTGGATGTTTTTAGCAAAAGTTAAGACAATGTGCATGTGGTGCAGTGATTTATCATTTTGATGATTCGAGTGTTAGTGATCTCTAAGTACTTGTAAAAGTATTGTGATTTAAATATCATTTGACATTGCATAATTTATTGATAGTTAAAAGTATTTCATTTGATTCAAAATGTTGTGACTAATGTGATTGAATTTGTTAGTCATACATTACAGGTTACTTGCCATGGAGTGTTGATGGGTCATCCAAGCATTATTCAAGTGCTTGCGTAAAAGTGACCATGACTTGTAAGAGTAATTGGTAAGTAACGGTAAGTTGGTATAGAGATTTTGTTTTGTTTCTATATAGTTGAATAGTGGCTAAGTTATGGAAAGTAGAAATTGCTTAGCTTTGTAGTTATAAATGCTTATGACTATAGATAATCATTATTTCCTTTTCTTATTGGTATTCATTGGAAATGGAATCCTTCATTTTGAAGGGAAATGATCTCGTTTTCAGTTATTTGGATTCTTTATAATGAGTAGAAATTAAGTCCTAGTGATAGATGAACACCGGGGATGATGTTCTCTT
Source organism: Pinus taeda (assembly GCA_000404065.3). NCBI lineage: Eukaryota > Viridiplantae > Streptophyta > Pinopsida > Pinales > Pinaceae > Pinus > Pinus taeda. The sequence goes on along the minus strand of APFE030997834.1, from coordinate 14,721 downwards.
TAAGGGGGGAGTATGTAATTGATCTAGGTCTGGGTGTGAAGAAGGACCCTTCCAAGACCTTTTACTTTCATGATGTGTTAAAATTGCTTTTTAAAAGAACATTAACGAATACATTTGCAAGTGGAAAAGAAGAGGAACATAACAATTATCAACACATGAAAACATAAGCGTTGATAACAGAGTTCATCCAAGAGGGACTATGTCTTCGGGCCCTGGTGTCAAGATGTTGTAGGCTGTTGCATTAAGTGTTGTCAATAATGGTGATGTACATAGAGATGATGTATCGATCATACAAGGAAGAATGCCCTCACATAGGAGTGGATCTAAGAGATATTCCACAACCAAAATTCTCAATCAAAAGACTCCTATCAGTATGACACAAAAAACATACATGATGATCATGCCGCCAACATGGCATAAAAGGGATTTCAAAACAACACATGCACGACGACAACAAGAGTATCCCAACAACATACAACAAGGGATCTCAAAACATAACATGAAGAGTTATGAAAACAAGTACATCACATAGAAGATTCTGCATCAAATCAAGCAAGGAATCATGACAACATGTAATAAACAAGATCCTTCATCAACATCAATCAAGGATATGTGCAACATAATGCAGAAAGAAGAAGTACATGAATACATCATATACCTCACCACCAAGGGCCATTTGAAGAAGTGGATGTCACACTGCTGAAGCTTCTCGGACCATTGCTCTCAAGGCATCGATCGTATGAAGATGGCTACTTGCACATGAATGTGGACATCTGCACACTTAGAAAAGTGACTAGAAGAAGAAATGAGAGAATAAGAAATATGAAGACACCATCAGATTTGTGGTGTTGAGTAGTGTTGAATCGACTGTCCAAAATCTAAATTCTGAGAAGTTGAGAATTCTGGGCTCAAGGAATCTTTTAGATTCCCTCGGGGTTCCTCAAAGATTCTGCTCCATGAATGGAGTGGAAATCTGCACCTCAAATGGTGAATCTGATCTCGCCATTGCGATCCCTGTGGAAAACCATGAAAAACAAGTATAAACTTGACTATATTCTAAAATGTCAAAATTTTACCTCCATGGGAAAATTTCATGGTTCATGGTTCCAATCCTTGCTTTTGTTGAAATCATGGTTCCACATGCATTTCAGAAATGACTGGAAAATGCAGACCTTTGATGAAGAAATGAATAGTACCACTGCGTTCGTGGCGATGAGAGGTGTAAAAACCATATAAAATTTGTCAAATTCTGACAAAGTGAGAATTTTCCTCTCCTGCAAAATTCATGATTCTTGCATTAAAATATTAATTAATTCACTGCCTCGAAATCCATGCCTACATTCTACCTCAAAATCCATGCTTGCAGTCTCTCTCTGTCTCGAACCCTGTGTGTAGAGAAAATACTGAGTTTAAATAAAAACTCATCGGCGGATTTTCCAGTGTAAGTAGTTGGAACATTGGTTAAAAGAGGTTGATGGTTAAGGAGAGGTCAAGGGATCAAATCTTGCCTATTCCATATATAACTTTTTATAACCATAACTATATTTGAAATAGGGCGGTCTTCCCCTTAAACCTCGTATGATTACCTTATCAGCACATTAGAATCAGCAGTAGGCCTTTGGCATCAGCGCTTAACATGGGGCGCTGACAACGTTTATCGACCCGATTTATGGGAGTTCCCTGATATATCAGCGATCGGCATCTCAAATCAGCGATCGGTGTGGTCGCCAGCATATATATCAACGTGATCCATGGAGTATTGATGATATATATGTCAGTGATTGGCACCGATAATATCAGCGTGATAACAGGTGTCGGGGCGATATATGACATGCGGCATATATAAATTGGCCATATATATGGTTGGACCATTGGGGTTTGGGCCGGGTCCACTGCCGATGGCCCGTGCCTGCTCGCTAATACATTGTTTTAAACATATATATGGTTAACATAACATGCGGCAATTGTGGCGGAGGGTTCGGCGGGGGTTATTGCCACCGATCCCGGTCTAATAGATATATATATATATATATATATATATATATATATTATATATATATATATATATATATATATATATATATATATGCGTTTATTGTTGCGATTTATATTGCGATAAGGTGGTTTAATGGGTTCGGCGGGGGTTGTTGCCGCCGATCCCGAAACAATCTGTTTGATTGTTTTGTTGTGTTATATAGTTATATTAATAACCATATATATTAACAAATTTCGTTATATGGTTATAACCATATAAAAATGATTTTTTCTCCTATGCAGGTTTAGGAGAAAAATGAGAGAATCCCAAGTGTCCATGGTTGATGGGCTGCCATGTGGGTCCCACTTTCTTACTGGGATGCCATGTGGCACACTATGGGCCCCACTTTTCCCCTGTCATGTCAAACTTTGAAGAGCTTTATCTTTCACATACGAGCTCGGTTTGACGAACTGTTCGCACCACCACGATTAGGACGACGAGATCTACGATCTAGTCTTGGTTTGAGCATAATCTAAACTCTTTGATTTTTGAGTCATCTTCATCCTGTGTGTCTCTTTGGAGCCTCCTGGATCAATCCTCCCCACTTAGTAGCTTTTGGTCCTCCAAAAGCATGGAAAATAATCTGCATCTTTCTCTGTACCCTGTCTGCATCACAAATGTCCTAAAAAGGTCTCACTTACATCTCTTTCACCTTTGTTCTTAAGAGCCTTAGGCGATGAGCCGAAACCTACTACTTCTGCAACCTATAGTACATTGTTTTGCAAATTACATGCTTTGAATGACATGACCAACTAAATACCAAAACGTCCCATACTTGCCACAAGTACATAATGCATACTCGGTGGTTAAGTTTACAACAAGATGGATGCAATACTCTAGCTATGACGATAAGGATAACCTATCATTTTTGCTTCAAAAATTGATGGAAAATGCCTCATCACTGCAACACATGATTTACATACATAAGGCCAAACATTATTGTTTTAACAAGTGATAGAAACATAGCATCACTTTCAGAGTGTAAGATACGGCTCAAAACATGACCAAACATCATTGTTGCTGACCAAGTGATGGAAAACACATCATCACTTTTACACTTTAAAAATGCAACAAATGATTTACAAAAGAATGACCATGAAAGGATATCATGTAAAAAAATACCATTTTTCACTTATCAATGTGAATGTGTCACCTCCTTGAGGTGGTTTTGCTTGTCGAACAATTGCTCTTCATGGTTCACGCCCTGACGCTTTGTCTTTAAGGCACTGCTTTGGATGGAGCTTCTAGCAAGTGGCTCTTTGATGGCCATTTCTATTGCAATGACTACAGTAGGCTTTCTTTCTCCATATTTGCTTAACCTTCTTTTCATGTTGTTGAGAGGGTCTTTCACGCCTCATAAGTGTTGCCATTCTTTTCCAACACTTAGAAAAGGTATGGTTAGGTAAACCACAAAAGGTACATGTTTTTTGATGCCTTAATCTTCGTTCATTATTAAAAACATGGTCATAATCAAAATTAACATTCGAAGATCGAAACTGGTTATACCTTCCTTTGCTATTTCTAATGTCAGTATGGTAATGAGAGCTTGCCTTAGCTCTCTCCCTGCAATGGAAACTGCCATGGGATGATGGGGATGTTTTCCCATCATTCTCTTTCCTTGACGATGTCTCAGACGAATCTGACACCTTTGAGCACTCTCCTTTAGTGTATCTCAAGCCTGAAAATCGATGTTCACGCACAACCTCCAAATGTTGAGTGATGCCTTGGTTATTAGCACCAAGTCCTTTTTTTCCTCATGCCTCATCCTTGTAAGGAGCCTCATGTTTGTCCCTATAATGGGGATCTCCAAATCTCCAACATACATCATACTATGAGAAGATGAAATCAAAAGGAAGTCAACATCTTTTATCTTCTCTTTCGATTTGGAAAGAACTGATGAGGGTTTCTCATCATCCGTTATTGGTGGCTCGCTAACTATCGTGGCGCATTCCCCAACTTCTTTCCTGACATATCCAAGTCCTACCTGATGGGTTATTTCCTCTACTTTGATGGGGTTGATAATGCCTTGGCCATTAATTCCCAAGCCTTTTCCTTCATACCCCATTCTCTTTAATATTTTGGAGCCAATTCCTGTGGTGTGATTTTTAAACACAGCGAAATCATCATCAAGAAACATACATGAAGATGGAGAACTACTTTTTACCTCGCATAGGTTACGCTGCAGCTTTTCCAAGGTCTCATCCTTTGCTTGCAGCTGTTGTAGCAAACTTTGTTTTTCCTCCTTTTTTTTCATGTAGGTGCACCTTCAATTTATCGTTCTCCGTTTGAATACTATGATTGTTTTGCTTCAATTCCTCCATGGCCTATTCTGTGGCTTGCAACTGAAGCTGCGGTCACTCCTTTTCCTCTATCTCTTTTTGTAGAGTTTCATACATAATTTCCACTCTCTTGGAAATGTCAAGCATGGTCTCATACATTGCTCTTTCATCCTCTATCATTGTTCACACTGCAATTCACATCAATGCAAAGACTGCTCTGATACCACTTGATCCAGGTCCAAGTGTGAAGAGGGACCCTTCCAAGACCTTTTACTTTCGTGATGTGTTAAAATTGATTTTTAAAAGAAAATTAATGAATACATCTGCATGCAGAAAGGAAGAGGAGCATAACAATCATCAGCACATGAAAACATAAGCATTGATAACAGATTTCGTCTAGGAGGGACTACATCTCTAGGCCCTGGTGTCAGGATGGTGTAGGCCACTGCATTAAGTGTTGTCAATAATGGTGATGTACATAGAGATGATTTCTCGATCATACAAGGAAGAATTCCCTCACGCAGGAGTGGATCTAAGAGATATTCCTCAACCAGAATTCTCAATCAAAAGACTCCTATCAGTATGATACGAAAAACATACATGATGATCATCCCGCCAACATGGCATAAAAGGGATTTCAAAACAACACATGCATGATGACAACAAGAGTATCCCAGCAACATACAACAAGGGACCTCAAAGCATAACATGAAGAGTTATGACAACAAGTACATCACATAGAAGATTCCGCATCAAATCAAGTAAGGAATCATGACCACATGTAATAAACAAGATCCTGCATCAACATCAATCGAGGATCTATAAAACATAATGCAGAAAGAAGTAGTACATGAACACATCATATACCTCACCACCAAGGGCCCTATGAGGAAATGGATGTCACATTGCTGAAGTTGGTCGGACCATTTCTCTGAAGGCATCGATCGTATGAAGATGGCTGCTCACACATGAATGTGGACATCTGCATTGGCACTTAGAAAAGTGACTAGAAGAATAAATGAGAAAACAAGAAATTTGAAGACACCATCAGATTTGTGGCATCGAGTAGTGCTGAATCAACTATTGAAAGTCCAAATTTTGAGAAGTTTAGAATTTTGGGCTTAAGGAAGCTTTTAGATTCCCCCGGGATTCCTCAAAGATTCTACTCCATGAATGCACTGGAAATTTTCACCTTAGATGGCGAATCTGATCTCACCATTCCGATCCTTGCAGAAAACCATGAAAAACAAGTATAAACTTAACTATATTCTGAAATGTCAAAATTTTACCTCCATGAGAAAATTTCATGGCTCATGGTTCCGCTCCATGTTTTTGCTGAAATCATGGTTCCATGTGCGTTTTGGAAATGATTGGAAAATGCAGACCTCTGATGAAGAAACAAACAACACCATTGCATTCGTGGCAATGAGAGGTGTAAAAACCATATAAAATTTGTCAAATTCTGATAAAGTGAGATTTTTGCCCTCTTGCAAAATTCATGGTTCTTGCTTTAAAATATTAATTAATTCACTATCTTGAAATTTGTGCTTGCATTTTGCCTCAAAATTCATGCCTGCAGCCTCTTCTGTCTCGAACTTTGTGTGCAAAGGTAAAAATACTGAGTTTAAATAAAAACTCATCGGCGGACTTTCCAATGTAAGTAGTTGGCAGATTGGTTAAAAAAGGTTGATGGTTAAGGAGAGGTTGGGGGTTCAAATCCCGCCTCTTCCATATATAACTTTTATAACCATAATTGTATTTGAAATAGGGCGGCCTACCCCTTAAACCCCGCATGATTACCTTATTAGTGCATTAGAATTGGTGGTCGGCCTTTGGCATCGACGCTTAGCATGGGGCACTAGCAGCATTTATCGGCCTGATTTATAGGAGTTCCCTGATATATCAGCGATCGACATCTCAAATCGGAAATAGGCATGGTCATCGGCATATATATTGGCATGATCCACGGAGTATCACCGATATATATGTCGGCGATTGGCGCCGATAATAACAACGTGATAACAGGTGTCGGGGCGATATATGAAAGGTGACATATATAAATCGGGGCATATATATGGTTGGACCGTTGGGGTTTGGGCCGGGTCCACCACTGATGGCCCGTGCCTGCCCCTTAATACATTGTTTTAAACATATATATGGTATATATGGTTAACATAACATGCGGCGATTGTGGTAGAGGGTTCGACGAAGATTATTGCCGTTGATCCCGATCCAATACATACATACATACATATACACACACACACACACACACACACACACATATATATATATATATGCATTTATTGTTGCGATTTATATTGCGATAAGGTGGTTTAAAGGGTTCGGCGAGGGTTGTTGCCGCCGATCCCGAAACCATGTGTTTGGTTGTTTTGTTGTGTTATATAGCTATTTTAATAACCATATATATTAACAAATTTCGTTATATGGTTATAACCATATAAAAATGATTTTGTCTCTTATGCAGGTTTAGGAGACAAATGGGAGAATTCCAAGTGTCCATAGTGTTAGTGTCAGTCTTTCCAGCCTTCCTCCAGTGATCAAATATGCTCTTACAAAGTGATTTTGATGTGTCAAGGTCAAATTTTGTCATTTCAAAGAGTTTTCAAGAAAAATTTGGTCGCTAGGCATTAGGTCTAGGGTTTGCCCAAATGTCAGTCCATGTCATCATTCAGCTGAGCCTATCATCATTCATAGGGTTTTCATTATCATGTCAGTGTCTAATGAGTCATTTTATACC
>APFE030997831.1:1158-11262 GCA_000404065.3 Pinus taeda | reverse complement strand
TCGAATTTACACTTTGACAATGCCTTTGTCAAAATGTCAGCATCTTGCTCCTTTGTCGAAATATACTACATCAACATGATCCTCCTCACTACACAGTCTCTGAGATGATGATACCGGATGTCGATGTGCTTGGACCTATCATGAAATACTGGATTCTTAGAGAGTTTGATACAACTCTGATTGTCACAATAGATCACAGTTGGATCTATCCTCTGATCAAACAAACCAACTAGAATTTTCTGAATCCAAATGGCCTCACATGTTGCCTGACTTGCAGCCATGTATTCTGCCTCTGCTGATCTGAGTGCAACCAACCTCTATTTCTTGCTGTACCAAGAAACTGTCGCTAACCCAAGGTTGAAAATCCCTCCTGATGTGCTCTTCCGATCTAATGGACTCCCTACCCAATCTGCATTAGTGAAACCCTGTAGCTTCACTCCCTCTATCCGTTTATACCATAATCCAGACTGAGATGTGCCTATGAGGTATCTCAATACATGATTTGCCACCTTTCAAAACACCTTGGTAGGCTGAACCATCGCTTGACTAAGCTGTTTCACTGCATAGCACAAATCTGGTCATGCATTCACTAAGTACATCAATGAACCCACAAGCTTCCTGTACATAGTAGCCTCTACCACTTCTCTTGAAGTAGCAACCTCCTCCTTCCAGTTACCTGTTAGAGGAGTCTGCATGGGATTGCACTTCTCCATGTGGAATCTCTTGAGTATCTCGTTGGCATACTTGCCCTGAGACACAAAAAAATCTGCATCCTTCTGCCACACTTCCATGCCAAGGAAGTAATGCATGAGACCCATGTCTTTCATCTCGAATTCTCTTACAAGGTCCTCCTTGCAAGACACGATCAACTGATCATCACCAGTCAATATGAGATCATCAACATAAAGTATGATGATCAACAACTTACCTTTCACCACGATGTGGTATAGGTTCACATCCACTTCACTCTTTGTGAAGCCCAACCCAATGAAGTAGTTGTCTATCCTGGTGTACCAAGCACGAGGTGCTTGCTTCAACCCGTACAACGCTCTCTTGAGTTGGCACACATGCAACTCACGATCGAAGGTCTCAAAACCTTCTAGCTGCTCTATGTACACCTCTTCCTCAATCTGGCCATTGAGGAATGCAGTATTCACATCCATCTGATGGATCTTCCAACCCATATGTTGTGATAGTGCCAACATAGATCTGATAGATGAGTACCTTGCGACAGGAGAAAAAGTCTCATCATAGTCAATCCCCTTGACTTGTGAAAAGCCACGAGCAACAAATCTTGCCTTATACTTCTCCACACTACCATCAGCAGCTTGCTTTACCTTGTAAAGCCAACAAGAACTCACAACTGACTTGTTCTCTAGTCTCGGAACCACATCCCAAACATTTTGTATGAACTATGGAGTCATACTCCTCCACCATGGCATCAACCCAAATCGGTTGCTGCACCGCTTCCTCAAAGGAAGATGGCTCGATCTCAACACATTCCCCAACAAGGGCCATGTATCCAGTGTACCTCTCAGGTGACCTCCATTGTCTGCGCTGAGAATATGGTGCTCCCACATTCTCTCTCACATCCTCCAACAATCTGTCAGCTTCTCTTGTGCGCTTCCATCCATCTCTAGAAGACTCTGCTTGAGTGGATGTGTCCACTCATGGAACCTCTTCATGCGGTTGCTCCGGATCAGTCTAAGGATCCTCCTCCTTAGGAACCAATAGTTCCTCCACAGCCTATAGTTGGAGATCCCTCTCAAGGGAAACCAGCATGGCCTTCTGCTCATCAAACTTGAGATCTCTACGAACCATTGTCCTCCGACTGGTAGGAAAGTACACCCGATAGTTGTGAGGTGTATTAGTATACCCCACAAATATCCCCAACTCTGTTTTCGGCTCAAGCTTCTTCCATGCATCCTTTATCACATGGAAATATACTGATGAGGCAAAGATCCTGAAGTGACCCATATCTGGTCTCTTACCGGAGAAAGCTTCCTCTGGTGTCTTCATCCCAAGTATGTGATGCGGGCTTTTATTTGCAAATAGACCGCTGTGTTGCATGCCTCAGCCCACAAGTGAAATGGTAAGCCTTGGTCATGCAGCATTGCCCATGCTGCCCCTACAATAGTTCTGTTCTTCCTATAGGCCACCCCATTCTGCTATGGGTTATGAGGTGCCATCAACTCTCGTTTAATTATTTCCGCTGCACAGAAGTCCTTAAACTCTTGAGAGACATATTCTCTACCGTTGTCGCTTCTTAAGGCCTTGATCTTCTTCCCTGACTCTTTCTCGACCAAAGCTTTGAACTCACAAAACTTTTTGAAGGTTTGGTCCTTCTTCTGCATGAAATAAATCTAGCATTTACGAGAATAGCCATCAATGAAAATCACATAATACCTTTGCTTCCCTGTGGATGCCGTTGAGAATGGTCCACACAAATCAGTATGAAATCGCTTTAAGATAGCCTCTACTCGACTGTCTCGATCATGAAAGGAAGACTTGGTGTACTTTCCCAAGGTACAACCTTTGCATGTGTCAACTTGCTCAAGTTTACCTTTGGGACGTCCTGTAGATATCTGCTGCATTATCTTCGAAGCCCCATGATGCAAATGGCCCGACCGCCTATGCCACAAATTTCCAATGTCTTCACTTTGCACCAATTCTGTTTTCATACTCAATGCTGCACAATCATATACCTCTAGTTTATAGAGATTCTTCACCCAAATCCCTATCCTCTTGGTCTGACCCATGTCTATGTTTCGTAGGAACGCCTTTCCTTTACTGAAGACAACATTGTAGCCTTTGTCCTCCAACATCGCGACTGATACCAAGTCCTTCTTCAATCCTAGAACATACATCACATCTGTCAAGGTGAGAGGAGCTCCATGCTCCCTCTAAAAAGCAACCGTGCCCACTCCTGAAACACTATACCTTCCGTCGTCACCCATCTCTATGCGCATCTTGAGGTCTTCTCCTCCAAGGCACTAAATAATTTTTTATCACCGGTCATGTGGAATGAGGCTCCATTGTCAAGATACCAGACACAACTCATCATCAATGACACCACGCATGCGATGAGGGTAAAGTCCATTTCGAACTGAGAGGCTAATGCCTAACCTTCCAATCCTTCCAAGGATCCCTTCTTGGACTTCTTCAATGGGCAATTAGTCACATAATATCCCATCTTGTGACAATTAAAGCATCTTACTTTAGACATGTCACCCTTCTTCCCTCCATCAGAAGAATTCGATTTGAAATGGGAAGCCTTCCCCTTCCCTTTCATTGCCTTACTTGCTAAGGCCATATTTTCTTCATCATCATTCTTGGATGAAGAACTATCTAGTGTGCTCCTCTTGATCTCCTCGTGCATAAGATCTGACCACAGTCATTCCCAATCCGACAGCTTCTCCCTTCCATTCACAGAGTCCTGGTAGCTATTCCAACTCTTTGGAAGGCCAAGGAGAGGGAGGCTCACCATATCATCATCGGCAGTAGTTATTCCCACACTTCCAAGCTCATCTCTGCAGATGTTGAGCTTGTTCAGATATGTGGAAATAGTATCACCCTTCTCCATCTTGATTCTTCGAAGCTTATCCTTGGGCGCCAATTGCCTTTGGTCGCTACTGTTCTGGTAGAGGTCCTTCAATGTCTTCCACATTGAAAATGGAGTATCCTTCCCATGGAGACTCGAGACAATATGGTTTTGAAGTCCCTCAAGGATGATCTGTCTCACCTTCACCACACACTTCTTCCACTCAGCCAACTCTTGTGCATTAGTTGAAGCTGGCTTTGGGATTTCTTGATCAATGAATTCCTTCAAGCCATTGTCTTCTAATACAACCTTCATTCTATCTTTCCATGCTATGTAATTTGAGCTACCTTCCAAGGCATACTTGAGTCTCAAGTCATAGAACGCCATTGGCCAACCATGAAGTATGATATGAATTCAATTTGCACCTACAACCCCGAACTTAAAACTTTGAATTCTCTTCTCAGTATATTGTTCATAGCTCTCATACCATGTAGAAAATATGTGATAGGTTAACCTAATAATGCAATATAAATCAAAGTAGAATACTACAACCTACTTCTACTATCAATTTGCGGAAGCTTAAAGATTGCGCTGAACAATATAACCAAAAGAAGAAGTGATCCAAAATGGATCTAGAATAGACTTCTAAGTCTAAAAATGTTCCTCACAGAGGAAAATGAAAGTCAAGGATGCTCTTGGGAAGAGTCTCATTACGTAGATCTTTTCAATCTGAATCTACTGCAATTTGAATGGGCGAAAATGGACTCCGGATGAAGGAGTTATCGCAAAAAGAAGTTTGCCCATTATCCTTAGAAAAAGAAGGCAAATCCTTATTAAAAGGGGCTTAAGGCTTTACATGCAAATATCGCATCGCAATAGTAAAGGGCGGACCCAAAATATTATATTCCGCAGCCTAAACCGTTATCAGATTCGTAAGATGTATCGGATCGGAGGATTGAAGGGATAAAGGCCTTGCGGGAGGACAATGCGACATGCGATTATGCGACTGTGCGATATGCGATAACGCCAATCGATGATCGGTGAATCGCATCGCAACAATACAAAGGACCGTTACAAATGCGATATGCCAATGAGCGATGTGTGATATCGGTGATCGGATCGCATGATAAAAAGGGTCAATGCACAATGTGATACGCCAATGCGATAGTGCCGATAAAGCGATTGCGATAGGTCATCGACGATCGACGATCGGATCGCAACACAAAGGAGCCATGCATTGAGAGATTGCGATATGCGATCAGACCCGGACTTGATAGAGTTTATAAGCACGATTTCATAACTTTTGAAATCCGGATTTACAGGATTTTTGCGTATTTCCCTTGTATGGGTTTTTTGACCATACAACTATGCGATGGCGATTTGCGATAGAATGGCGGACCCAATAGAATTATGGATGCGATTTCATAATATTTGAAATCCGAAATTTCAGATTTTCTGTGTATTCCCGTGTATTTGGATTTTTTACCATGGGACAATGCGCTTGCGATATTGCGACCCAAGGCGGACCCGATGGGAATATAAATGTGATTGCATATTATTTGAAGTTCGACTAAAAGGCCCATGATGTGTTTTGTGTGTGTTTTCCTGTGTATTCTGTTATTTGGTTATTTTGGCTAGAGGAAGGCAAAATGACCGGGTTTCCTGCCTACCTATTCTTTTCCATTTGTAAACGGATTCTAGTGATGAAACAGTCAGGTTCTTCAATGATGAAGGACGGTAACCGATGTGTTACAAGAGCACAGGGAGCTCAATTGACAAAGAGGCTGAAGGATGTTGAGAATGCGTGTAGAGGCCAAGAGATAACACAGAGAGAAAAATTCACAGAGGGTCGCTTGGAGGTCGAGCGAACCCAGAAGCTTGTGAGAGCCAGAGCCAAGAGCCAGAGCCAAAGCCAGAGCTAAGAGCCAGAGCCAAAGCCAGAGCTAAGAGCCAGAGCTAGAGCCGAGAGCCAGAGATACAGAGCCAAGAGCTAGAGCCAAGAGCAGAGGCAGAGCCACCAGAGGTTGGAGGCAGAGCCGCAGAGCCAAAGAGCTCAAAGCAGACTTCTAAGAGCCATGATGTTGTAATGAAGTTGCAAAACAGCAAAGCGATCGAAATGATCAAGCTGTTGCTGGTGTCTGATGTGTGATGAAGACAGAAGGAGTTTCATAGACAATTAAAAGAATTCTAAGGGAGTTGGTGCAAGCCAAGAGCTCAAGATAGCCTGGAGCGCTAATTGAAGAAATCTAGTCCAGAGAAGCCTAGATCTATCTGCAGAGTATGGGCAGCCAGCGGGATAAGATGGTATTCTAAACCCATAGGTTCAGTTGTAAACCAATGGATTTGAGTGTGGAACTTGTAAAAGAAAGATTACCATAATCCCAAAGAGCTTAGTCGAGTTGACTAGAGATCAAGGGGACGTAGCCCAAGATATCAGGGTGAACTCCATATTACATTGTTGTCTCATGTGTTTGCTTATTTGCTGCTTTTATTTACTGTTATCTGAGTTTTATTTCAACATAAGCAAATGAAATAAAAACACATAAACAGTTAAGGACAAACACAAGTGTACACCTCTTTCAAGTTCTTTTAATTCCGCAAATTGTCAAGCACAAGCTAGATCTTTGGAATATTTAAGCTTTGGAGTGGGAGAGGTTCTTGTAAGCTGACAAGAAGCATTTAGTGCCCCATTTCAAATCAAGAAGAATCAATGGCACAATACACATGAAAATATTTTGGGGAAAGCCTCAGCTAAAAACCCCATCACTATTGTATTATCATACATGGTGGAAATACATAAAGACTTAGCTCTCACAGCTAGCCAGCTCTTAGTACAATCCTCACAGATGCTCATAGGCAACATTGGCTTCTCTCCAGCCTTCCTCTCTGCCCTCCAAGCTCCTATTTCCTTGCATTGTTCTTTGTGGATGATTAGCCTATTACCAAGTGGAAAACCAATCCTTCAAAACTGCGCAATCCTCAAGTATAAATCTTTGACTGCATGCATGAGTTTTCTCCATGAGAAAACACATGCAACTAATAGTACACTGTCCTTGAACATTAATCTCAATTGGATCTTTCTCATAATAGACATGCATGAGTTTCTAATGAGGGAATCTTCAGTTAACTCGAGTAGCACTAGTTGAGTGCATTAATGCATCAACTGACTATTAACTCACTATTAGTTCCTCAAATAGTTTGGAACTAATTTAACTGGTCTTAACTCAGTAAACTGAGTTAACTAATTACAACTCAAATATAACTCAATATCATCTCCTTAATTTAATGGATAACTCTTGCATGACTTCAGAAAGACTTCTAAATTGAATTTCTCCAACTAATTAATTTAAAATAAATCAATTAATTATTTCCAAGTAGTTGTTAAGACTAAATTCAATTTTAATTCACAATTTCATTCAAAGGCAAATTAAATTGGAATATTCTTGTTGCCATATTTCAACAAAACAAAGGCTGGGTCGGTAACTCATACATCCACGATTACCCCCTCCTCACATCTATACACTAAGGATGTGGATTCCTATCGTGCTAGTCCCTTTGACCATGGCACTTGACCATGAAGTCTTCTCCCCTCTATACCATCATTATTATTCATCAACACCTATCAATTGAAGAGTTGACTGAGGAAATGTTACTTCCCCTTAGGGGCTAGAAACACCTAATGGCGTTGTCTTTTAGCCACTCCTACCCAGGGAGAAAACACCATTGCAAGTTCAAAGCCCTGATTTTGGAAGGGAATCCTTATTTTAAGTATTAAATAGTCCATCACATTCAAGCTTGGATCGTTTGGATGCAATAATGATTTTTGTCCCTAATGGCTAGTTGCTTTCACTAAAATCTATGTTGTGATTCTAAGGTGGTTCAACAACCCATGTCTTGGGCACCTTATCCACGTGTACCCAGTCCATTATGGAAGTATATTGGCCTCCTAGCAGCAACAACATATTACACATGATCCTAGGCACCTCCTACATCTAGGATATTCTGCCACTTAGCATTAGATTTGATGATTCTTCAGGATGACGCACCTGGACCCAACATGCCCCCAAGCCGACCTTAGCACCATATGAAGGATGGCAGTGGATTCAGGGCCCAAATGAGGATGGTCTCACCTTCAAAGACTTGGGAGGGCTAGTAGTACATGGAGATCCCTCAATGTTAGAGAAAAGATGGACAATATGAGCAGTTGAAGACCCATGGAGACCACTTTGCAGTGCCCCCAACTGGATTTTGGAATGTAATGGTTACCTAGGGTTTTATTGTTGCACCATTGGTTATTGAAGATAAATTGTATGGAATCTAAATTGCCTCACTTTATGCATTACTCATATATGAAATGTGATTGGTAATCCCCTTGGTGAAATCATTTTGTAACTCTCCCAAGTGCCTTTGATCCCTCACACATATAATAGTTAGGGTTTTGTTGCTAGGGCATCAAAATATCCTTACTCCTTTGCAAGATCGAGTTGATCTTAAGCATCCATATACTCCATCAACCCAAGGACTAGGCACTAGCCTTGTCTAAATGGTGATCAAATTAAATTGTATTCATAGCTTAAATTTCATCCTCTCTTTCTTCTTAAATTCGACCCTCTTAAGAATAAGAAACTCAATTAGGGCTTTGAGCGGAATTACTTGGGAGAGGAATTTCCTAGTGTGGAAGGATTCAACAAGAAGGATTTATCAGGTTGCCTCAAAATCAACCTTCTTGGTGGCCAATTCATCCATTTTCACCTTGATTTATTTTGCCCTAGTTATTTTTCCCTAAGAGAAACCCTAGTTTGTTCAAGCTGCAACTTAAGGGATTCTTGAAGATTTAATGCACCTTTGCTTGGTTGATATTCATTGTTGGAAATCTTTTCTTAGCACCCTGACTTGAGGCTATTCCATTTTACACACTACCATTCAATCCCTAGATCTAGCGTGCCCTAGATTGGCCTCTATAAGGGATGTGAATTGCATCTTCATCATTGTTTGAACCTTGTACTTAAGTTGAGTCATCCTTTGGATGCCTAATTGTGTCACCTTAAACCTCTAAGCCTAGAATATCAATTATAGGTGACCTATATACTAGGACTCCTCCCAGTAGTGAAAATCCATAAAGATCAAGGGGTAGTGGCTATGTTGATAGTGGGCCACACCTCATTGTTGCCACTTGGTCTAGTGCTTTCCTTGTAGAGCACCCCTCTACAAGACCTGTTAGATTTTGCGACAATAGGAACTATGAATAATAATCTAGAAGGTTTTAAGTTCTAACACATGTTGAGGGTTAAATGGATCAAATCTTACCCCTAGTTGGCTATCGGGTTGTGTTATAATTAGGGCAGTTGGAGGAAAATGGGTTCCATTTTATTTGCTTACGTTTGTTTCCATAGTAGAACAAAGTAGCTAAGTATAGATAGAAAGAGAGCATAACAAAGGGTATTTGTGTTTTGTAGCAACCCACAAGCCACAAGTCCCAGGCAATTCCATAGAGAGTGCCTTCTATGTATTTGCATCATTTCCATTCCAAACAAAAGAGATCAGAGTAGTCTCACTTTCCAGCTTTGTTTTCTCCTCTAAAGGTTTCCCAAAGCACATCTCGGTGTTCATTGTGGTTTGTGAGTGATTGTATTTACTTGTTCTATATTTTCTACATTTTATATATTGCATGCATAAACAACAAAACAATAATAAAAAATTATGGAAT
The DNA here is from genome assembly GCA_000404065.3 of Pinus taeda. Taxonomy (NCBI): domain Eukaryota; kingdom Viridiplantae; phylum Streptophyta; class Pinopsida; order Pinales; family Pinaceae; genus Pinus; species Pinus taeda. The sequence goes on along the minus strand of APFE030997831.1, from coordinate 2,014 downwards.
CTAAAAGGAATAACCCTTCATAACATAGATTTTGGTTTATTTTCATAGTTTTGTTGTGATGAATGGTCTAGTGGAATATCCACTGCAGTAATGCTAGAATATAAAATTTGCCTAATCCAATTAACAAAATTGTAAAACATTAACAAATTTAACGCAATTTCAATGTAACATGTAAAATATATAATAGAAAGAAATTATTTTCACAAATTGTATGTAGAGGATATCTGATTTTATATATTGCATGCATAAACAACAAACAATAATAAAAAATATGGAATCTAAAAGGAATAACCCTTTGTAACATAGATTTTGGTTTCTTTTCACATATTTGTTGTGATGAATTGTCCAGTGGAATATCCACCGTAGTAATGCTAGAATATAAAATTTGCCTAATCCAATTAACAAAATTGTAAAACATTAACAAATTTAACGCAATTTCAATGTAACATGTAAAGTATATAATAGAAAGAAATTATTTTCATAAATTGTATGTAGAGGATATCACAACAATAATATATCTCAGAAAAAATTCTACTATGCTTGATATTTTTAAGGAATTTTTACATTTTTAACAAGTGTTATGTATAAAAATTAAATGAATATTAATTATAATTAATTAGGTAGAGGGGGCACGATCAAAAGATCATGGTCCCTCGAGTAAAGACACTCGAGACTATATTTAAGCCAGGGGCTTTCAGTGTAAACAACAACATTCATTTTTTTGACAGTGATATACACCTCTCTAAGGTAGCTCCTAAGAAATTTTGGAGGCAGATTTTGACTAGGAAGACTAAAGATAATAATAAAATTGCTCTTCACGATTGGAATTCCTATCTTAAAAAGCTTTATGAATCTC
>APFE030997825.1:0-12062 GCA_000404065.3 Pinus taeda | reverse complement strand
GGTAATATGAAAGTAATGTGAAGGTATTGGTGAATAATGGAATGAGAATAAGGACTATTTTGAGGCCCAACATACCCCTAAACTGAAGATATTTCATGTCCTCATGCAATATATTACATTACTTTTTGATACTTGAGCTTGGCTTAAACTCTGCATGATATCATTTACTTAACTTTTGCAAAGCATTTTTGATGAACTGCAACTTGGTTGGTTCTTGTGTTTCAACCATATTTTCTTTGTTGCATTCAATTTTAATGTATGATCTTTGCATATTGATAATGTGATTTTTTTTTTGCAGAGTATTTTTGTTGTAATGCATCATGGTTGGTTCTTGTGTAACAACCATGATTGTGTTGGCATCCAATTAACTTATAAATACTTTTGACAAAGCCATTTGTATGCTCATGTAATATATTTTGAATGTAAGTGGGTTTTAAAATGTGATATATGAATATGGATGTTATATGAATGTGACAAAGTATGTATGTAAATGTATCCTTCCCCTTAAACGGATGGTTTTAGCAGTTATGTGAAATGAGGAAAGGGAGTGAAGTTTTTCCAAAAATTGTTATTCTAACTTTTCAAGGAATTTAATGGTTAAAAGTTAGAAAATATCATACCTTAACTTACCCTTCAAAAAATGGATGAGAGTTGTGCACGTGTGGCTGCAAAAATGTTGCTCATAGTCTTCTTTACTTGGTTGTGAAAATGGTGGATGAAATCGAAAAAGTGAATCTTTTATTGTTGCTGCATCTGCTGTTGAATCTGTTGTTGGATCTTCTGCTGAATGTTCAGAATCTACTGCTAAATGTGGCTGAAAATGTATAAGGTTTGGAAGGTATACAAAATATAGAAATTACATTTCCACCCCCAGCCTTATTTATTGACTTGTCCTCAAGTCATGACAAACTGAAAAACAATGAAAGGAAATCGTCTTCATCTGCTACAAAATTTGGGTCTTCAAGTCTTCAGCACTCGATGGCACAATTCTTTCCATGTGAATAAATGTGTCGATGTCGAACATGGAAAGAATTCATTGGATTACCGACCATTGATGAATTTCGTTAACCAATGTGAGGCAAACTCACCATTAATGTCAATTAGTGCCAAGGTACCTAAGTACATCTTGCGAAGTGCGAATAGATGAGCCGATGTCGAGCCACTTGCAAGATCCAACAATCAAAGGACATTGGTGTATTCCAATGATTGTTGGCGAGAGAGCCTGTCATTAAGGCATACAAGCCTCAAGGTACTAATAATGGCTCTAGTCTTTATCCTAGATAAGGTGTTGAGGTCGATGGGTCAAGACTTGTTAGAAGGGAGGCCTTAAGAAATCCTCCATCATCTAACACGAGTATGAAATAATGATTTTGAAGGACCATAGATGGAAAATTTACATTGAAGCAGGGTTTATTGGCAGAAATGAAAAGGAAAATGGGGTGACTCAGCTTTGTAAGGGAGATGAATGACTTTATTCATGGGCTACAGGTTAGTGAAAGAGACAGGAAAATCACTGTGAAGGAAAATGGAATGGGAAAATTTATTGACTAAAGAAGTGGGAATGCAATGAAGTTTTTATTTACAGAAGTGGAGTAGAAATATAATGGCAAATGTAAAGGTGAATGAGGCGAATGAGGCGAATGTTTATTAACTGAAGAAGTAGACTGGCATCTGAAAGGCTTGCATTGAGGACTCATTGGGATTTACAATTTTACAAAAGGGAGAAAACACTGGTTGTAATGAATATGGACCTATTCACATGATTCATCATAAAATTGAGTTGTTGGAAGTCCAAGTGTCGACAAATTAGACTCCTTGAATGATAATCTGATTAACGCAAACCTACAAAAGCTTGGCATTCACAAAACATAAATATATCCAAGCAAAAGTGATCAATTTCTACTTGGTTTTTTATGAAAAAAAGAAATTAAACCCCAATGGAACAGATTTAAATAAAATCAAATGTATAAGTTAGCCCAATTCCCTAATTTTTACAAATCCATTTTCAAATATGAAATGAGTATAATTAATTCCCTTCTTATGTAAATAAAATTCAATTTCGTTGCAAGTATGCAAATCCCGACAATAGTCGAAATTGTTTCATGATTTGCGTCGATGATATCAAATTTTACATGTTGTCGTTGATCTTGTAATTGCCAAAATCTGCATCATTTAAAAATTTACAAGAGTTTAATACAAATGCGTCAAATAAAAATAAATAAATAAACAAATTTCATGAAAAAACTAATTGTTACTTCTTGTTGAAAGTTTCTCCGTGTCATGATTTCTGTGCTTTGCTTATGTACCATAACATCACTAACTCACAATGTTACACATGAACAAATATCAAATGCTTGAATGGACAAATATCAAATACAAAATCAATGCGTATGCATAAAATATATGAACCAATTTACATTTAATATGTGAAACTGTGTAAGAAAGTGATTGTGAAAACAAAATTCCAACCTACAATAAAGTAGCCACGAAAGAAATTACCAAAGGTATCGCCTTATTTTTGACCTCCAAATACTTGTCAGCTCACAAAATAGAATGCATAAACATATTTGAATTTCAACGTACCAAATTTCACTTACGTTGTGAGCAGAGAAGGGCATTTTTTAAGGAAATAAAGTGCAAGGTTTTGAAAGCATAATATGCTGATCGATTTTCTTTAGAAATGGTGTGTTTGATACGTCTTCAATGTTCCACAATGTTCCACGGAAGCACATTCGAATCTCATTAGGAATAGCCTTCAGGCATTGTCACCAATTGTATTCTCCATTCTCAATTTCTATATTAGAGATTTTATGTGCATTTAATTTTTCAAAAACCGTTTGTTTCTTTACGCTGTCACCAAAACAGGGTCCCAAAGAACCGTAATTTCCCCTCAAACCATTAAGAATCCAAAGAAACGATTTCTGGGTTATGTAACTCATTCCATTTAGGCAAAAGCCCATGTCTTTGTTCTTCTTAATTCATTCTGGTTTGCTCATAAAATCCATTTTAAAATCTCATGTTGAGATTGGTGCGATTTCGTGAAGGCAACAAAAATCAATCGCTGTGTGTGGTAATGGAGTCAGAGATATGAAGGTAAAGAATTCAAAAATTAAAAAGCACAACCCCAAAAGTAACGCTATCAATGGGTATAGAGAGGGCTTGCTCTAGAAGCACAGCCACGGCCCCAACCATATAACCCAACACCCAGCACTGTATATAGTTTTCAACCTCATTGTAACAGCTCTTAAACAACAACGCAGTTCTACAGAGATTCAAATGATTCGGCCTTTTACAAATTCATCCCCTACTCTACGTAATGCGTATTACAGCCAAAAAAAACTGTCTCTGCAATACACGATCGCTGCTTTACAAAACACACAATATGGTCTCAAAACTTTGTTTTAATGATGCATTTGGTATGCAAAATGTGCTTGAAATGCCGCATTGTTCGCATAGGTGTATTCTACTGATCGTTTTGCATGATTTACGTGCCTTACTTAACTCCTTGATTTATGAAATTACACCTATGAATAGATCTATTTCCTATCACATGGCCGTTTGCTTCATTAATGCACCGCTGTTTAGCTAACCCTCACATTTATTATCTCTGGAATTATGGTGTGGTTTCGTCATTTACCTGGCTAATGGCGAGACTTGTGGACTGTTTAATGGCGCTCCATATCCCTGTATCTTCGTTTTGTGTTGACTGGTGGCAAGAACAGGCATGTTAACAGTTAAATGATAGGTAGTTTTGAAATCCCTACTCCTCTTTGTAAGCAAATCAAATCACGTTTTTACCTGAGTTTTCCCGAGATTTTGGCAACTGACTTGCGTTGTTTTCGGGAAGTTTTCCTACTTATCTCAACATGGATTTGCTTACACTTTCCCTCGCTTCGTCTGTCAACTATACAACGCTTCAGCACTGTGCTCCTGAGCTGGTTAAGGCGGGTTTGCATGATAAAACGGGGAGGTAAAAGGTAGGCGGGCTTATATGCACAGTACCATCACTTGGTAAGGGAGTATAGTTGGTGGAAGGTGGAGGTTATGATTTAAACGCACATCCAACCAAGCACACAAATCCAGACTTGCTAAACAATTCGACCGCCCAATTATCATTAAAATGAAGCCAAAGCTAGGATGGTTGCACAGTCAAGTTTTATTTGCAGGTTGAGGCGGATTCAACGATGGAGCCGGAGTAAGAAGAAGCCAGTTTTGAAATCATGATTCGGCCTGTTCAATCCACTTACACTACTTTCCATGGGCAAACCTTCCTTTCGTTGTTTTCAACCCTCGCCTTTTATTATATGCAGCATTGTTAATAATATCATGGCTTTCCTCCTCCTTTTTTTATTTATTTTTAAATGTTTTATTTTTTATGTGTTTTATTCCATGTTTGTTTGTTTTATGTGTTTTTTAATGTGTTTTCTTTCTAATTATTAGGTGAATTTTTGTTTTCTTGTTTTTTTTTTTTAATTTGTTTTTAATGTTTTGCATTTTTTTTTGTTTTTTTTAATTTGTATTTTATTATTTTATTTATTAATGTTATGTTTTTTTTTTATGTTTCATAAAAAAGAGAAATCAAAAATCAATTATTTAACAAATAAGTTGGAGATCATTTTTTACAATCAATAGCAATTTTAGATCTCCTAGTTATTTATCTAGATCTATGATTTTTATTGCAAAATTTCAAGGCTAACTTATTCAATTTCCTTTTCTGATCTTCCGGGTCGCAACAAGGCGCAGGAAGAGAGCATACTTTGGAGTTTTGTCAATTCTTTATACATTTGAAATTTTGAATTCGAAAAACATAGTAAGAAGAATTGATCTCAAACCTCAAATTTTAGTGCTCTAAACTCCACTTGTTTTCCTTCTCGCAAATATCCATTTAATTGTAGATTCCTGCCAATGGTTAGTGAATGAGGTGGCTCTTACTGCACCACCAAAATTCCAAGAAATAAATAAAATCAAATCTTTTAAAAAAACTTTCCAAGCTTGGTTTTATTTTTCTATTCTATCCTACTCCCTTTTGAGAAAGAGATTTTTATTTTTATTTTCAAGAGTATGTTTAATAAAGCCATTTACGGATCAAAATCTCTAGTATGCTCACATCCAAATTTGAAAAATATACCTGAATGTTTGCAAGGATATGAGAGATCAATTGCACATTTGAATTAAATGTTAGGATTCATTGAAGAATGGAAGAAAGTTGTGGCCTAGTCACCTTTTGAAACCAATCTTCAATGTAGTCTTCATTCTCTTGACTCTCCTCCAAATGCTTGAACATCATTCTAGATTTCCTGTCCATATATGGATTAGTTTAACACTTTTATAATGAAAATATTGATTGAAATTTATGCATCCTATTTATCATGATTTATATATGCAGCAAAAAATGAGATTCAAAGCTAACCCCTATGTATACTTCCCCGTGTTACTAAGATCTTGTTGTCACCAAGTCATCTTTTCAACATGAGTTAGTTTTTCCAAAGAAAAATACTAGAACTAAATTAAATTCCTAATGCCTAATCCCTTAGCACCCTCCCCGGCAACAGCGCCAAAATGTTGGGCAATTTAATTGCTTAAATTGCTTTCATTAAATTATCAACCAGGGAAACTCGTAAGCTTGTGATGATGCCAACAAAATATATGCAGGAGTAGGAAACTAACTCTATGTCTAACTAAATGATTTATGATTCAATATAATATGCAAGGGAAAAGGCTCCTAATTGAGGAGGTCCTGGTTGTCCTTCCCTACAGTATTATAGATTGAAAAGAAATCATTGATTACATAAAACTAGAAACTTGAAATAAAGAAAAGAGAATGAATTTAATTGTTGTTCAGATTCAAATAGAGAGAGAGACTAACTTAGTCTATTGATTGTCCCCTCGTATATTGATCCAAACTAAACTAAGATTCATTCATAAGCATAAGAAATGAAATAACTTGAAACTTAAAAGTAAAAGAATGAATTTCAACTATCATGCAAATCAAATAGAGAGAGAGCCTAACTTAGACCCTTGGTTGTCCCCTCATATGCTGATAAGATTTTAATTTAAAACTCATTCATCAATCATAAACAAATCCTCAAACATCTAGGCAATTAAATAAAATAAGATCTATTATGAAATAACATGTTCCTTTGATCCTTTTAGAGTGAGCTCAATTCTCCTGAGAACAAAGTGACAAGCTATTCCATAAATTCATATACTACATTAACACAATTCATATCTAAAACTATATAATGGAAATTTATGTAAAATGAAACTTTATTCTATTCCATCATAAGTTGGATACATGCTCCAAGAGTCCTCCCTTTGGAATGGAGGAGGTACTCCTATTTATACAAAAACTATGATAACAAACTCATAAATGTAGACCCACTATTCCCTCCTTTGACCCACATATTTCTCAACCAATGGTGACACATAACCCTATCCTCCATGATCTCCTCCATGAGGTCCATGATCTTTTCCATAAGGTCCATGATCTTCTCAAATTCGAATTTGAATATAGAGTGCCACATAAAGATGCCTTGGAAGCTTCCTTTGTACCTACACATGTCAACAAACTCATTGTAATTGTTAGGTATAAGTATAATCATATTATTTTCTAAAGTTTAACCATAAATCCACTTTAAAATGTTAAAATTAATAAACATTGGAAAACCATAGTTATAACCCAATCATGAGGTAAATGTAATGATGTGGAGGTGGAATGGAGGTGACATGAAGGTAATATGGAAGTAATGTGAAGGTATTGGTGAATAATGGAGTGAGAATAAGGACAACTTTGAGGCCCAACATACCCCCAAACTGAAGGTATTTCATGTCCTTATGCAATCTATTACATTACTTTTTGATACTTGAGCTTTGGCTTAAACTCTGCATGATATCATTTAGTTGACTTTTGCAAAGCGTTTTTTATGAACTGCAACTTGGTTGGTTCTTGTGTTTCAACCATATTTTGTTTGTTGCATTCAATTTTAATGTATGATCTTTGCATATTGATAATGTGATTTTTATTACAGAGTATTTTTGTTAGAATGCATCGTGGTTGGTTCTTGTGTAACAACCATGATTGTATTTCCATCCAATTAACTTTTAAATATTTTTGACAAAGCCATTTGTATGATCATGTAATAGTGGATATATTTTGAAGGTAAGTGGGTTTTAGAATGTGATATATGAATATGGATGTTATATGAATGTGACAAAGTATGTATGTAAATGTATGCTTCCCTTAAACAGACGGTTTTCACAGTTATGTGAAATGAGGAAAGGAAGCAAAGTTTTTCCAAAAATTATTATTCTAACTTTTCAAGGAATTTAATGGTTAAAAGTTAGAAAATATCATATCTTAACTTACCCTTCCAAAAATGGATGAAAGTTGTGCACGTGTGGCTACAAAAATGTTGTTCATAGTCTTCTTTACTTGGTTGTGAAAATGGTGGATGAAATCGAAAAAGTGAATCTTTTATTGTTGCTGCATCTGGTGCTGAATCTGCTATTGGATCTTCTGCTGAATGTTCGGAATCTACTGCTAAATGTGGCTGAAAAATGTATAAGTCTTGGAAGGTATATAAAATATAGAAATTACATTTCCCCCCCCAGCCTTATTTATTGACTTGTCCTTAAGTCAAACTGAAAAACAATGAAAGGAAATCGTCTTCATCTGCTACAAAATTTGGGTCTTCAAGTCTTCAACACTCGATGGCACAAATCTTTCCATGTGAATAAATGCGTTGATGTCGAACATGCAAAGAAGTCATTGGATTACCGACCATTGATGAATGTCGTTAACCAATGCGAGACAAACTCATCATTAATGTCAATGAATGCCAAGGTACCTAAGTACATCTTGCGAAGTGCGAATAGATGAGCCGATGTCGAGCCACTTGCAAGATCCAACGATCAAGGGACATTGGTGTATTCCCATGATTGCTGGCGAGAGAGCTCGTCATTAAGGCATACAAGCCTCAAGGTACTGATAATGGCTCTAGTCTTTATCCCAGATAAGGTGCTGAGGTTGATGGGTCAACACTTGTTAGAAGGGAGGCCTTAAGGAATCCTCCATCATCTAACACGAGTATGAAATAATGATTTTGAAGGACCATAGATGGAAATTTGCATTGAAGCAGGGTTTATTTGGAAGAAAAGGAAAATGGGGTGACTCAGATTTGTAAGGGAGCTGAATGACTTTATTCATGGGCTACAGGTTAGTGAAAGAGACAAGAAAATGACTGTGAAGGAAAATAGAATGGAAAATTTATCAACATTTTATTTGAAACATGGAATGGAAAAGGAGTAGAAATATAATGGCGAATGTAAAGGGAAATGAGGCAAATTTTTATTAACTGAATAAGCATACTGACATCTGAAAGGCTTGCATTGAGGACTCATTGGGATTTACAATTTTACAAAGGGAAGAAAATATTGGCTGTAATGAATATGGACTTATTCACATGTTTCATCATCAAATTGATCTGTTGGAAGTCCAATTGCCGACAAATTAGACTCCTTGAATGATCATCTGATTAACGCAAACCTGCAAAAACTTGGCATTCACAAAACATAAATATATCCAAGCAAAAGTGATCAATTTCTACTTGGTTTTTTATGCAAAAATTAAACACCAATGGAATAGATTTAAATAAAATCAAATGTATAAGTTAGCCCAATTCCATGATTTTTTACAAATCCATTTTCAAATATGAAATAAGTATCGTTAACTCCCTTCTTATGTAACTTTTGTAAATAAAATTCAATTTTGTTGCAATTATGCAAATCCCGAACATAGTCGAAATTGTTTCATGATTTGCGTCAAGGATATCGAATTTCACATGTCGTCCTTGATCTTGTATTTGCCAAAATATGCATCATTGCAAGATGTTTAATATAGATGCATCAAATAAAAATAAAAATAAAAATAAATTCAGAATGAAAACTAATTGTTACTCCTTGTCGAAAGTTTCGCCGTGTTGTGATTTTCTTTGCTTTGCCCATATTCCATAACATCACCAACCCACAACGTTACACTTGAAAAAATATCAAATGCTTGAATGGAGCGCACATACAAAGTCAATGCATATGCATAAGACATACGGACCAATTTTAACATGTGAACCATTGTACGAAAGTAATTGTAAAAACAAATTTTCAACCTGCAATAAAGTGACCATGAAAGAAGTTACCAATGGTATGACATCATTTTCGACCTTCAAAGACTTGTCAACACACCAAATGCATAAGCATATCATGTCAGAGATAGTTTGCACAGTAGAAAAAGGAGTCAATTCGTTGAAGGATGTGGCAATGAATGTGCAATATTGGTCGATGTTGTGTTGCCATGTGGTGGAAAAATTGTTGTTTAATTAATGTTGTGTCAAAATTGAAGAATAATTAACAAATACGAATCCCTACAAGATTTGAACTCATGACCTCCATTATGTAATTTGAATGACTTACCAATAAATCACAAATCACATTTATGAATTTAATGGAATTTTGGAGAATTTAATTATTTTAAATGAAAATTGAAACAACTTGACAAATGGCCAATCTAAATCCAAGATTTTTAGGAAATATAATTCAAAAATATTTGCCAAATCATTTTTCATATCTTTTGAATTCATCCTTTCCAATATTCTTAGGAAAATGAAATTCCAAAATATTTGCCAAATTATTTTTCATATATTTTGAATTCATTATTTCCAAGATTTTTAGGAAAATGGAATTCAAAAATATTTGCCAAATTATTTTTCATATATTTTGAACTCATCCTTTTTGCCTAAAAAGTGGACTCTTTAACCAATTTTTATTCTATAAAATCTTGAGAAATGTTTATGATTTTTTTATATTTTTTTTTGTTGCATATTGTAAGCATGGAGAAAATCTCATCTTTGTAGTAAGAATTTTTTTTTTATTTTATTTTAATTAAATTTTTTTTTTGTTATTTAATTATTAAAAATTTCATTGATTGATTTTTTTCTCTGCAGCTTGGCAACACTACTAGGTGGCTAGCCATAGCTCTGTGGCTGAGCCAATGGATGGCCATGGCCTTGGCTACTAGCTGCATTTAATTGAAAGCCCATCTTTTTCAAGCAACCTCACAAATAACACTCTATAGAACCCTGAAAATCTCTCAAATGGTTACAAATTTTGTGAAAATATTACATGCTTAACATAATTCACCCCGTTCTGAGAAAAACCCATGTTTTAGATTTTTTAGATTCAGTTTCATTTGGTCACAAAATTCATTTTAAAAACGAAGTTTTCAACCTCTGCGAATTTGACCTCTATTCAATTAACTACAGTGAAATTCATTTTTTTCTTTTTTCAATCACGACAATGCACAACTATCTTTTATTTTTTCAAAATCACACATAACATTTGCAGCGATTTGTTTCCTTGGCTTCCATGAATTTCTATTTTTTTACTTTATTCTCATTTTTGTTTTTGTGTTTTTATTTATTTTTATTATTTAGAAAAACAAATATTGATTTTTTTCAATAAAAAATATACTAACATGAAATAATTTTTCTGATCCTCCAGATCACACAAAGCGGAGGAGGAGAGCATACTTATGGATTCTTTATGTAATTGAAATTTGAAATTTGAAAAGAAATATAAGAAGAATTTGATTTCAAACTTCAAATTTTAACTTTCTAATCTCCACTTGTTTTCCTTCTTCACAAATATTCCTTTGACTGTAGATCTTCCTGCCAATCGTTAGTGAATTAGGTGGCTCTTACTGCACCACCAAAATTCCAAGAAATAAATAAAATCAAATTTTTAAAATCAAAATCTAAAAAAACTTTCCAAGCTTGGTTTTATTTTCCTATTCTATCCTACTCCCTTTTGAGAAAGAGATTTTTATTTTTATTTTCAAGTGTATTTTCAATAAAGCCATTTACATATCAAAGCCTCTAGTATGCTCACATCCAAATTTGAAAAATATACCTGAATGTTTACAAGGGTGTGAGAGATCAATTGCACATTTGAATTAAATGTTAGGATTCATTGAAGAATGGAAGAATGTTGTGGCCTAGTCACCTTTTGAAACCAATCTTCAATGTAGTCCTCATTCTCTTGACTCTCCTCCAAATGCTTGAACATCATTCTAGATCTCCTGTCCATAAATGGATGGATTAGTTCAACACCCTTATAGTGAAAATATTGATTGAAATATATGCATCCTATTTATCATGATTTATATATGCAGCTAAAAATAAGATTCAAAGCTAACCCCTATGTGTACTTCCCCATGTTACTAAGATCTTGCTCTCACCAAGTCATCCTTTCAACATGAGTTAGTTTTTCCAAAGAAAAGTATTGGTACTGAATTAAATTCCTAATGCCTAATCCCTTAGCACCATCCCCGGCAACGGAGCCAAAATTTTGGGCAATTTAATTACTTAAATTGCTTTCATTAAATTATCAACCAAGGAAACTCATAAGCTTGTGATGATGCTAGCAAAATATATGCAGGAGTAGGCAACTAACTCTATGTCTAACTAAATGATTTATGATTCAATATAATATGCAAGGGAAGAGGCTCCTAATTGAGGAGGTCTTGGTTGTCCTTCCCTACAGTGTTATAGATTGAAAAGAAATCATTGATTACATAAAACTAGAAACTTGAAATAAAGAAAAGAGAATGAATTTAATTGTTGTGCAGATTCAAATAAAGAGAGAGACTAACTTAGTCTCTTGATTGTCCCCTCGTATATTCATCCAAAATAAACTAAGATTCATTCATAAGCATAAGAAATGAAATAACTTGAAACTTAAAAGTAAAAGAATGAATTTCAACTATCATGCAAATCAAATAGAGGGAGAGCCTAACTTAGACACTTGGTTGTTCCCTCATACGCTGATAATATTTTAATTTAAAACTCATTCATCAATCACAAACAAATCTTCAAACATCTAAGCAATGAAATAAGATCTATTATGAAATAAAATGTTCCTTTGATCTTTTTAGAGTGAGCTCAATTCTCCTAAGAACAAAGTGACAAGCTATTCCATAAATTCATATACTACATTAACACAATTTATATCTA
>APFE030997816.1:568-26221 GCA_000404065.3 Pinus taeda | reverse complement strand
TATCAGATAACTCATTCAGGTGAAGGTAAAATTGTTGAAATTTCACCTCATGATGTTGTAATCAAGGATCTAAGAGATCCTAAACAGATTATAGCTACTAGTATTGCTGATGATTCCACAAGGTTGTATAAGTTTCACAACTTTGGGTCATCAAATCTTCCCTCAGTATTTGTTGCTCATAATGATGAAGTGAGCAAACTTTGGCATGAGCGATTTGGTCACTTAACTATCGCTCTCTTCAGAACCTATGTAAAGAAAATATGGTGACAGGTCTTCCCATGGTATCTTGCAGAGATGGTGTTTGTTCCGGATGTGTACTCGGAAAACATCATCGGGACAGCTTTGAAAAACGTGCCTCTTGCACGCCTCAGCCCCGTTACAGCTTGTGCACAGTGATTTATGTGGTCCACTTCCTGTTGCTTCCTTCTCTGGCTACAAGTATTTCTTAACTTTCATTGATGATTTCTCCAGACGCACTTGGGTATACTTCTTAAAACTCAAGAGTGAAGTATTTAACACATTTTTGGCCTTCAAAGCCTTTGTTGAAAAACAATCTGGACATCAAATTCTTAAGCTAAGAACTGATAATGGTGGAGAATATGTTAAAAACACATTCATCAACTTTTGCACCGAAATGGAATTCAAATGCAACATACTGTTCCATACACTCCACAACAAAATGGTGTAGCTGAAAGGAAAAATCGCACCTTAAAGGAAATGGCTAATTGTATGCTGCAATCTAAAGGACTCAGTCTTAGTTTTTGGGCCGAAGCCATTAATTGTGCAAATTATATAATAAATCGCACTCCTACTAAGGTTCTAAAGAATATCACTCCAGAAGAAGCTTGGAGTTCCATTAAACCAGATGTAAGTCACTTTCGTATTTTTGGAAGTGAAGCATGGGCCCATATTCCAGATGAAAAGCATAAAGCTTTAGAACCTAAGAGTGAGAAATGTACTTTTGTTGGATATTCTGAAGATGTAAAAGGTTATAGACTTATTCCATTTAAGTCCAAAAATGTTATCATTAGAAGAGATGTAAAATTTGATGAAAATAAATCGGCCTGCGAGCCTAGTCCGGCGGATGTGCCACCTCTTCCTATCTCTTCTACTTTTGAAAACATTTCTTCTTCAGATGATGAAAGTGAGGATGAAAATCCTCCCCCACCTTCTCAGGATCCTCAACTTCCAAGATGGGTCCGTGCTACTCGGGATGCAGCAGGTGATCTTACCGGTGATCCTACAGATCAGCGACGTACACGTTCTCAGTTTGAAAGAGCCTCTTCTTTACTGGCTCAAGCTCCAGTAAATCATGATCCTGACACTTTTGCAGAAGCTTCAGGCCATCCAGATTGGGACGCAGCTATGAATGAAGAATATCGTTCATTATTGGCAAGCGATACATGGGATCTTGTTCCTCTACCAAAGGGACGAAAACTTGTTAGATGCAAATGGGTTTACAGAACCAAGTATGGACCAGATGGGAAAGTTGATAAACATAAGCTCGTCTTGTTGCTAAGGGCTTTTTACAAGTTGAAGGCATTGACTATACTGAAACCTTCTCCCTTGTTGCCAAAATGAACTCTGTCCGCCTTGTTCTTTCCCTTGCTGCCTCTTTCAAATGGGAAGTCCATCAGATAGATGTTAAATCCGCTTTCTTGCATGGGGATTTGCATGAAGAAATCTACATGGAACAACCTATTGGGTTTATACAAACAGACTCCAATCTTGTATGTCGGCTTAAGAAATCCCTTTATGGTCTCAAGCAAGCTCCTCGGGCTTGGTATGTCGAAATGGATAGCTTTCTTTTAGAATCTGGCTTTTCTAGGTGTCATTCTGACAATACTGTCTACACCAAGAAAGTGGGCAAGTCTCTTATCATTCTTGTTCTTTATGTTGATGATCTTATCCTCACTGTAGTGATCCCAACCTTATCAACCATGTGAAGTCCAGCCTTAAAAAGAAGTTTGAAATGACAGACTTAGGACACTTGCATTATTTTCTCGGTCTTCAAGTCTTGCAATCCCAGGAAGGTATTTCCCTTTCCCAATCCAAGTATGCCTGTGATCTTCTACGCCATTTTCACATGGAAGATTGTAAGCCAGCTCCTTCTCCCTTTCAGTCTGGAGTCAAACTTTCAGTCACTTGTAATTCCCCTGAAGTTGATGCTACCTTATACCGTCAACTTGTAGGAAAACTTTTGTATCTAACCCATACTCGTCCTGACCTTTCCTTTGGTGTTGGTCTTATTGCTCGGTTTATGAAAACCCCACGTGAAAGTCATTGGAAAGCAGCTAAAAGAATACTTCGTTATGTTCGAGGTACAGTTTAGTTTGGAATTCATTACAATGCCGGAGCATCTCCTTTATTGGTTGGTTTCACTGATTCCGATTGGGCTGGTGACCCTGATGATTGGAAGTCTACTGCCGGTTATGTGTTCACTCTTGGTTAAGGACCTATTACATGGGCTTGCAAGAAACAAGGTGCCATTTCTCTTTCTTCAGTAGAAGCAGAATATCATGGTGTCGTCGAAGCTAGTAAGGAAGCCTTGTGGCTTCGTCAGATCCTATTAGAGTTTGTCTTTCAGCAGCAGCATCCGACTACACTTTGGTGTGATAATCAAAGTGCCATTCAACTATGCAAAGATCCAGTCCAGCATCAGCGTAGCAAACACATTGAACTACACATGCACTTCATCAAAAAGCTCATTCACGACCTTGTTCTTGAAGTGCAATATTGTTCAACAGATGATCAAGTTGCAGACATCTTTACAAAGGCTCTCACGGAGGCGAAGTTTACTAAACTTCGATTTATGGTTGGAGTTCAGGAAGTTGTCACTAAGGAGGGATAGGCTCTAGCGCCTCCTTCCTTCTCCTGTTGTGTCATATTTGTAAATCCTTCAATCCTATCCCAAGTTGTTCTTAAGGGGGGATGTTAGGATATTCTGACAACAACAAATGCACATAATTCCCCCATCTTCTCTACCAAATTTTCATGGTTTAACAAATGAAGATCCAGATATATTATTATTTGAATTTGAAGTACTTTGTAGAGTATATGATTATTGTACTAATGATGAAAGGTTGAAAGTGTTTCCTCTGACTCTAAAAGGAGCAGCTCTCCGATGGTTCATGAGCCTAGGTGGGAACTGCATCCAAACATGGGAGGATATGAAGAACATATTCTTGAAGAAGTACCAGGGCTATTGCAAGAAAAATGAAGATATTTTCATATGATACAAGGGGAAGAAGAAAGCTTGGAGGACTATGTGGAGTGATTTCAATATAACCTTCAAAAATCAAAGCATAAGTATTTGGAAAAAGAGATCTTAAAAACACTCCTACTCAAAGGAATCAAAGATGAATTTTTAGAACTCTTAGATTTAATAGGAAAAGGTGATCTTTTTCAGTTATTATATGATGATGTTTGTGAATTGTGCATAAGGTATTCAAGAGGAATCTCCAAGGCTGGTAAGAATTCTAGAGATGTTTGTTCTTTCTTTTGTAAATCTGCTACAAGAACAGGAGACGTAAGAGTTGAAATCAATGTTTTATTTGAAAATTTTAAAGTTGATTTCATTAGCTCTCTAAATTCAAAATTGGATTCTTTGCAGATTCAGAAAAATCAAGAATTTGATGAAGTGTTTTGCCCTCATGACCGAAAGGTGCATCCCGTAGATAGTTGTTATTCCTTATCTAGGATGGAAGTAGCATATCAAAGAGATGAGGAAGCTACAACAAGGTCAAAACCATGGAAATCATGGCCTACATGTATGGTTCAAAACACTTCTTCTTCATTCTCTTACTTGCATAATCCATTATGGAATACTAATGTGTTAGGAAGCCATGTCAATCTCAATATAACCACCACCAATCTTGTCTACAAGCTTGGCATGGTTCACCTTATGATTGCATGACTACTCTCCCTCATCCTAAAGGACAAACATGTCTCTATATTCTTCACCAGCTCTTCCACAAAATCTTGCTTGCCTATCAAAATCATCCACTCAACCCAATCAACTACATCATCAAAATGCTCCATTCCGTACAAAATTTCCTGCTCAACTCATTCTATACCCTTACTATAATAAACCAGTACAACATGCTTACAGTGTTGAACTACAAAATTTATCCACCCTTCCCACCCATTCTATCTCACATGCGCCAATAGAGAAAACTCATATTGAGATTCAGAATATTTCAAATTAAAAAATTGTAGAAGTTATGGAAGAAAATGAGGTTTCTTTTAGTATGCATCAACAAGTCATTTTAAAAGCTCAAGAACTTCATGGTATGATGGATATGGGAAATCAAGAAGTAAATGATATATTGACTATTGGTTTCACTCCATCATTTGTTTGCAGCATCACTCCATACTTCAACAATTTTTGAAACCATTTTTTCAAAGGGAAGTTGGCTTCTCATACTCTAATATTCATTAATATGCATTTTTCAAATCTGGGTATGTGCATACATGAAGTCCTATTTCGGAAATGGTTCCATTGGAAGTACTCTTATACATAATCATATTCATTTTTCAAATTAAAATAGGTTAGTATAGAAAAAAAAGACATAAATAAATACATTTTGTTTTAATGTAAAACTAGTTGTTTTTTGTCACAACACGCTGTGAAAATCAACATCGATGACAATTTTTTTTAATTCATTTGTGTATGTAGATGAATTATAATTGAAATAATAGTTCTACAAACATTCATATTCATTTTCATCACCAATTTGGAAAAAAAGCTTGAATATCATATTTTTTGGCTTGTGGGCTTGATGAAATTTCTGAAAACACAAATGGGACAGTCAGTTTTTCGAGGCTTAAATGAAAATATTTTTAAAAAATATTTCTATAATAAGTATTCCTTGATGTCTAGTTTCCAATCCAATTTGAATTACTCAATTTGGATTTGAAACGAAAAAGTTAGAACCAAAACATTGGTAGGGTGTTTAGTGGGCAGCTCAGGAATAGAGTTGAGGTAGTCCATTTTTGGAGGCCTAAATGACTATATTTTTAAAACATATTCCTATCCTAAGTATCCCTTGCTATATACTTTATATCCCAATTTGAATCACTCAATTTGGATTTGAAACGAAAAAGTTAGTACCAAAACATTTACAGGGTGTCTAGCGGGCAACTCAAGAACAAATTTGGGACAGTCAGTTTTTGAAGGCTTAAATGACCATATTTTTAAAACTTGTTTCTATGGTAGATTCCCATATGAATATAGTTTACAAATAAATTTGAATCACTCATTTTAGATATTGTATGAGGAAGTTATGATCAAAATACTGACTATCTATCGTAAATCAACACTCTTAAAACTCTGTCTTTCTGACTGTTCCTTAGAGTATTTGAGCTATCAATTCTTCTTTTCTTCAAAACCTGTTTCTATTTAAGATAAATAAATGAATCTACTTTCATTTCCAATTTAAATCATTCGAATCCAACATCAAACGAAGAATCTATGCTTAAATATCCACTGTTGTTCTAAGTGGGGTAATCGAAAATGACTCTGTTATGCAAGTTGTTCTAAGTAAATTTGACATATCATATCATTGAATTTTTAAAACCTGTTTCTATTGGAGATACACCTTTGAATTAGCTTTCATATAGCTTTGGAATCACTCAATTTGAACGAAAAACAAAGAAGTTTGATTAAAATACTACAGGTTAGCATGATTGGCCACTGCTCACCCGCAAGTGACAAATAAATTTTACTTTGTTATTTTCTCTGTAGAGTTGTTATACAGAGTAACTAATTCTTGTTTTTTTCATAATTCTTGGATTAGGGGAGCCCGAACACCTCTTTTTCTCCATGATTTAATGTTTTATTGTAGGTAGACACTCATTTTTTTGTAGGTCCTAAGAGAATAAAAGAATGTCAATTTATGGACGAGCGATTCTTGAAAGGAATTTTAATGAAACAAGGGAATTTCATCCAACTCATTACCCAACAGATTCATAATAGAAGAAATGAATAATTGATTTCCATTTGAAGATTCATGTCTTGTCACTGCTGCCAAAACATTTTTCAAAGAGATCATTTTTTTTTACATAACATCATAGCTGTTGTAACTTAATTTATTTATTTACATATTGTTTTTAAATAAAATGTTTTTTTTTTTTTTTCCTCTTATTTTTTTGTGTTTCAGGTGTTACTTCCTTCAAATTGTGATCCATCCTCAGCATCAATGCAGTGAACAATTAATTCGTTTTTTGCGTGCCTGCATTTTATGATTGTGCATTTTTGTTGTTCCTTTCCGAAGGAATAACACTTCTGCACTTCTTTATTTTTGTTGTTCCTTTCCAAATGAACAACACTTCTACATTTTTGTTGTTCCTTTCCAAAAGAACAACACTTCTGCATTTTTTCTATTCATTTCTGAAGAAACAACACTTTTGCATTTTTGTTGTTTCTTTCTAAAGGAATAGCACTTTTGCACTTTTACATTTTTGCTGTTCCTTTCCGAAGGAACAACACTTCTGCATTTTTGTTGTTCCTTTCCGAAGGAACAACACTTTTGCACTTCTGCATTTTTGTTGTTCCTTTCCGAAGGAACAACATTTCTACATTTTTGTTATTCCTTCTAAAGGAACAACACTACTGCACTTTCGTATTTTGTTGTTCATTTCCGAAGGAACAACATTTTTGTATTTTTGCTGTTCCTTTCCAAAGGAACAACACTTCTGCATTTTAGCAACACTTTTGCACTTTCACATTTTTGTTGTTCCTTTTTGAAGGAACAACACTTCTGCACTTCTGCATTTTTGTTGTTCCTTTCCGAAGGAACAACACTTCTACATTTTTGCTGTTCCTTTTTGAAGGAACAACATTTTCGCATTTTTGTTGTTCCTTTCAAAGGAACATTTTCTCATTTTTGTTGTTCTTTTCAAAAGAAGAACACTTTCACATTTCTATTGTTCCTTTCAAAGGAACAAATTTTTCGTATTTTTGTTGTTCCTCTTAAAGAACAACATTTTTTCGCATGCATTTTTTTTTATTGTTCCTTTTAAGAAACAACACTTTTTTTGAGTATATTTTTTTGTTATTCCCTACAGGGAACAACAGTTTTTCACGTGCATTTTTTGGATGTTCCCTACAGGGAACAACACCTTTTCATGTGTATTTTTGCTTTTTGGTGTGCATTTCCTTTACTATTCCCTACAAGGAATAACACTTTGTGTTTTTGTTGTTTCTTCTTCTCACGGGATTATTCCTAGTTCATCTCAACCACATTTTACTGATTCGCTTTCATGGCATGAAGTACACTACTTTTATGAGGACAAGAATTATAGATTCTATTAAAATGAGTTAATATCATTCACGTTATGATCTTTAACAGGACAACTCCTTAATAATAGATTCTTTTCGAAAGGGACAATTATTTATATACAACTTTACTGCATTGTTTCTGTTGAACATGATATTGATTGATTATCTTAATACCATGTTAGTTCCACCCTTCCTGATTATAATCTTCTCTGTCTGTAATAAATGAGATTATGGGTATATTTTTTTCTATTGACATATTCAACTTCTTCCATCATCCTTACTCTTAAGAAGTACTAAGCCTCCCTCCTTTTATCATAAAAATGTGTAATAACAACAAATTTTGTTCGCAGATGGAAGATAGGGGGTCTCATTACGAGCCAGCCTACCATGTTCATAAGGCTGCAACAAAGTGACATTCCCATTATGGCCACCACACCAAGGTTATGATCTATTGGATAGCCAAATTATCCTTGGAACAGGAAGTCTCATCACGAGCCGGTCTGATCACTTTTGCTACATTCCAGTGAATGGCAGTGTGGTTATCTGGTTACCATGCCAGCACACTGATCTCTTCTGTAGAACAACATTGGAACTCTCCATTTATAAATTGAGGATCATGGCTCATATGGGTTAAAAATCAACCCTGTTGAGGCTATGGATGTCTGCTAGTAGCAAAGGCTCTGCTTATGGTATTGAAGTTATATCTTATCGTCAATTATTACTATAATACCCTTTTCTTATTTTTACTTTTTATCGGAGAAGTTATTTCCTCAACTTTTTCCCTATTTTGAACCTTTACGCATGAGAAATTATTTTCTGATCAATCACATCATTTTTCAGTTAGAATACTGTCAACAAAGCATCTTTTTGGCATATTGTTGTCTTTTTTCTTTTTCGCATAACTTATCATCAATCCAAAGCATCCTATCTTTTATTCATAACTATCTTTACACACTCTGCCCTCATTATAACCATAAATCTCGTCGTCCTATCATTGATATGTGTACTCTGCTTCATTTACTACTGTATTGTTCATTCCCTTGCCTTGTTGTCAGCACAACACCTTTCATATGCTTTATGGTCATGGAATCCCTTTTCCAAATGGAGGGGGAATGTATGCATTATGGGATAGCATGCGATATGATTACTGCACTCTGCCATAACTTGTTGATTTGACAAAATATTAGTATTTCATGTATACAAAAGTTTTTTTGATTGAAATTTTTGTATGTATCTTAATCTGTTGCTATTCAAAACTAACACTATGGATTCAAGAACATTGTATACAAAATAGTGATTTGTTTACAGGAGAACAACAAGTATGGGGGGGAAACTCTATTCGCAGCATGACTACACTATTGCAACTAACAAAAGAAGCTCGAGCAACTCGCGAGCGTGAACAATTGTTCAAACATGATGTGCTTTCCTGGATCCCACCTTTTGCATCACTTTTAGCACCAACTCTGCCTACATCAGCTTCAACAAATGCCAATCCATACATGTCATTCTGCATTTTTTTCTGAGGTAAAACTCAAAGTAAAATAGCATAATTTTCTGATTTATTACGAATTTAGGAGAATTTCATGAAAATCCATTGTGCATTATTTATCATCATTCATTCCACATCTTTACCACTTCCCCTTTTCAGAGACATTATCTTTCAGTTTGGGGGAGTGTTTCTTTTATTGATTTCTTTCTTATGACCATGATTTTATCATCCATTGATCTTCTTATTCATTCTCAACGCCTCCCTTATTCCATGTTATTTTACACCAAGCGTAGAATGCAACAGATGGTAGCAACCACCTCAATTTGTTTTCTAGCATTGCATGAGGACATGCTAATTCTTCAGAGAGGGGGAGGAATTGCTACACATGATGGATGTTTTCTACTTTCTTTCTTATTCAAAGTATACAATTTCATTTTTATATAGTACAAAAATTGATTTCCATATGTTTTTAAAACTATGAACTTAATCCTTGTGATTTTTGGATAACACAAATGTATCATTAAAATACACAAACCTAGATAATTTCATGTTAAATTAGTTCATCAAATTTTGGAAATCATGCACTCTCACATACAACCATTTTTCTTATGCCTCGTGATCCTTGCATCAAAATGATCTGATTTTTGGATCATAGAAGTATTAATATATTATAAATCTACTTGCAAAATTTCAACAAAATCTAGTTTGTAGTTTTTGAGAAAATGGTTAATGAAGTTTGTTGTTACTTATATCATATTTTGCTGCAACTTCATATACACATAACTTGAACGTCAATGTAAAAAACTGTTACGTTTTCATCAAGATTGCTAAAATTGAATATTCATTAATTGAGGAAGAATTCATTTGTTCTATCCATTTCATGAGCTGGGATGAACAATTCTTTATTGCTTGGTTAACATAGAGTCCTTGGGTTGTATAAGGACATGCAATATATTCAGTTTTTGTTACATGAGGACATGCAATATATTTAGTTTCGGGGTGTGTTGGGCCGTTAATATGTCATTATTATTATCAATTTTGAATGCTTATTCTACCTATTTCTACCATTCTTTATCACATCATTTATCATAATTTATCATATAATTCTATTTTATAATTATTTATGCTCTTATGGATGAATATTATTTCTTCTCCTTTATTTTTAATAAATTGATAATTATGCATGATTTTACCAATGATGGTTTATTAATAAATTGGTTGTAACATTACTCACTATTTTTAGCCTCCAAGATATTTTCCAGATTGAAGATTTGATCTCCAACTCTTCATTAAATGTGCCAACTCAGAAATTCGCTGGAATAAGAAGTGACGATTTTGTATTGAACGTTTTGGGAAAATGGAGAAGAATCTGGAAAATCTGAAACATGGGTTTTGCTCAGAACTGACCCAATTAGTTTTGTGATGAGCAGTTTTCCAAATTCGGTCCGTACTAAGAGAAACATAAGGTTCTTTGAAGACATTTTTCTTAGATTCATTGTGTGGCTGTTTCCAAATAATCTCAGTTGTAATGCCAAATTCGACCTGTTCTTGTTGAATGATTGATGGAGAGATATCCCAAATATGATATTGATTATCAATTTGTTGAGAATAATCCAATTTTGTAATGAGAATCATTTTGTAATCATCATGGTTGTAACTTCTCTTTTCTCTCTGTGTATTTAAATCAGATCAGAAATCAAAAAAGGGGATTCATGATGGATGATTAGAAAGAGAATTAGATGGATTGTTAGATTAGAGATAGATAGGGTAGATATGAGGAATGAGAGAATTACTATTGAGAAATTGTAACTGTTATTGTTGACTCTCATTGCTAAAGCGGAGAACGAAACTACTGTAATGTTTATGCAATAATTAATACATAAAAATAGTTGCAGTCCCTTGCATCTCCTAAAGTAATCATTGCAGTGTGTTCCTGGAAGCTAAGGGCCCAGCCCTGGTGGATCCATTGGCTATTTGTACCATTACTTTACAGTTCCAGTCGTGTGATGGTTTGATTTAATTCTTATTTCCTTGAATCACATTGCTTTACAGTTTCATGTTTTTACAGCGTGTTGTTCTAATATTTTATGAAATTATTTTATTGCATAGTTGTGATTGAATCACATGGTCATTCCTTTCCATAATAGCATAGATTATTATCCTTTTCAACTTATATTGTTATGTTGTTCATTTCAAATATAAAGTTGCGCTGTTCATATTTAGACTTTGATGTTTACTACATATTGCGGTTCATTTCTATTAGAATAGCTTTGTTGTTCATTCCTACTAAATAAGCTTTGCTATTCATTTCTTTCCTGCAAGTATTTTGTTTTGCTTTTAAGTAGTATTGCAGTGAGCGTGTTTATTCCATTTCTGTAAGCAACATTATTGATTTATCATTTCCAGTTAATTGCTTTAGTGTGGATTGAAAGATCAACAACTATAAAGAAAATTGACTATAGCTCTCTAAGTTCTCAAATTGAAGATCTTGCCTATGATTGATTTTCATTTGCATCAGTTTATAGGGGAGAGAGTTATCATTATTGAGTCCTTGACTGATGGTTGTTTGAGTGAATGATTTAGTTCAGAATGTTCCAGTTTCTTGCTGTTCCGATTAGATTTTATTTCAAGCATTCATTTACTTTTGCATTTTAAGCACTATACTGCAAAACATTACTCTTGAGTAAATAGCCGCCTCAGACTGAGTACACTCTTGAAATAAAAAATCATCCCTGGGTTGACAATTAATGTGAAGATAATTAGGAGTTAAAAAGACACCTTTTATTCCTCAACACTAGTATTGACATACATCCCCACTTCTCTACAAAAATTCTCAAGGGCATATATGTACATTTGGAATCCATGAGCTGATTTAACAATCAATACAAGGTTATCAACATATAAAAGAAGATTTATCACAAACTTCCCCAATCGGACACCGTCTCCACCTTGCATATTTAACCAATCTTTCAGTTTATCAATATATACACCAAAAAGAGTTGGGGATAAAGGGCAACCTTTCTTGACTCTAATGTCAGTTCTAAAGATTTCTGAAATGATTGTTGAAGTTCTAATTTTGACTTTTGCCTAGTTTTCATAGAGCCC
Source organism: Pinus taeda (assembly GCA_000404065.3). Lineage (NCBI taxonomy): Eukaryota > Viridiplantae > Streptophyta > Pinopsida > Pinales > Pinaceae > Pinus > Pinus taeda. Next base: position 14,345 of record APFE030997816.1, on the reverse strand, counting down.
ATGAACAAGGAATCTATAATGAAAAGGAATTTCAATTTCTTCCATTCTATGCCACAACTTATCTCTAGGGACCATTTTAAATGCCTCTTAAAATTTTAAAAAGCAACTAAATACTTATTCTTCCCACCCCCACCCCCCAACCCTTTTCAATAACGTGTCTCAATGTGATACCATGATCCACTTCAAAATGCTTTGGCCTAAAATCGACTTGCCCTTTCGCCCTCTTTTTTTTAACTTCTTCCCACTTACTGATTCTATTTTGTACCATGCTACCGAAAATATTTGCAAACAAAGGATTTATCATAATGGTTCTATAGTTGGAAGGATTTTTAATGTCTCCACTTTTAGAAAGGGGTATTTCTATGCTAGTTGTCTAGTCTCTTGGTAATCCTTGTTGAATGATGTGGTTGAATATTTCTATGATGTGTTGTGTAAGATTCATTCCCAAATTTAGATATCTTTGTTGAAGTTCAACCAATTCCTTTGCCTTCCATGTTCTCAACTTCTTAATTCCAATCTCCACCTCCTACAACGTGAAAAGCTTTGAGTTGTGTTGATCTTGGGAGGAGGCTCAACCTCTAATTCTTTATCATAGAGTTGTACTCACAGTCAAACCATTGATTGAAAGTAATATGTTTTTCAATTTACTTCTTCCTTGTTTGAAGTTCCTACCAAAAAAAGTTTGGGTTATTCTTGCCTAGATATATTAACTCTTCTCGTCTTGTTTGCATGAACTCATATTTTTTCCTTTTTAAAATATACTTATATAAACTTTACATTCATCTTATCCTTTCCTACCTTTTTCAAGGTTCTTATTGCTATTTTTCATTCCTCATCAAACCAAGCATTTACAGGAAAACAATTTGATTCTGATTTCCTATCTTTTGCTCTTTTGCACTTCTCAAGTGCACCTTAAATTATATTTGTTAACTCATAACTGTTGAGGCTTTGGGAACCAATTTTTTTTATAATAATTATAATTAAATGAATTTTATTTATAAATATAAGCATTCTTATCTTATTTATACCTCATAAATATTCCAGTAATAAATTTGCTTCATTGTTCAAATATTTCCATTTTCGTTTCGACAACGATGTGTATTCACGAAAGTGGACACTAACAAAAGATTGTTCTTGGAATTCAAAATTTTTAATGATTCAAAAAATATTTAACAAGGGAAGTCGTAGGGAAACAAGTACCTGCCTTAAGCAGGATTCAAAGAAAGGATCGATCAAGATGACTTGTAGATGAAGAAAAGATTGAGCAGTATGAATAGTTTCTACATGCACTTATATCCTAAAAGGATGAGATCCAGATTTAGCATTGATTTTGGTCTAGAAGATAAAGGGCAAGGTTGTATTCTATATTCGTGTCTATATCTACTTAAAGTCAGTCAAAACTAGTCATATGCCACGACTGAAATGTGAAAAAAAGGAAACATGATCCCAACATAGGAATAGATATACTACAAGGACATAGTAGTCAAGAAACAAATGCAGAGACGTAAACAATTACATTAAGAATTAACATCCTTTCATCAATTCTTCTTAGATGTAGTGACATACTCTAAAGCACCATTCAATTGATAATAATTCTTGTTATAGTGCTTCTTATGTGAAGAGATAAATTTACCACTGGATCTAAGAATCCCTCTTGAACATTTTGTTTGTGATTTTTTATCATTTACAAAATAGTGACAATCCCAGCATAGGCAAGGATCTGTTGCACACACATATTAGTAAAAAACGAAACCAAAGGCAAAGACAATTAAAACAACAATTAACATATGTTCAACAATGACTCTCAGATACAAAGACAACTCATATTTGTCTCGTTCACCTTGGCATAGAAGCGAGATCGGGGCTAAGTCATAGCACAATATTTTGATCTGTGTGTTCCAATTGATGGCTATCTCACTATTTCTTGATCTCAATGGTTTTTTAACCAAGTCATAAAGGCAAAACCCAACATGAAGGAATTCTAAAATAATCTCACACACAAATAAGGCAATAAATGAAATTAATTGAGGTATGCATCAAAATTAAAAATTTCAAATAGGTTTAACTTCCATTAGAGGTGTCTCCTACATGCAATGGTGTGTTGACTAAAGCTATTGGTGTTTATTTTTTTAATATATTTAAATTTAAAAATAAAATAGTAAATATAATAACTAATAAATAAGGTTAAATAAAAGAAAAAATAAAGTGAACGACCCAACTTCCAAGTGGGGCTTTCATGTAGCCAAGTGCCCCCTTTGGATCCTTGGCTCGAACATTAGACTCTTCATTTAGCTCTGAGGATCTTGCTAGCAAGCAAGTAAGAAAAGGAGTAGGTTTGGGAGTTATAAGCCAAGCAAGGTAGACTAGGCACGCGCATGAGTTCCTCTGAAATCAGTCATCCATCAAATCAATACAGTGTTTGCTTACATGGTAGTTTGTTGTCACAAATAAGTCACAATAGAAAGCTCATTAAGAAGGTATCCCCCACTGAGTGGATGAGGTTACAAAGCAAAGCAAGTCACCAAAAGTCCAACTAGAAGCCCAACTGCTTGACCACTCAAGTCTTTTTGGTTCAGAAAGCTCCCCATCTATGCTTTTAAGCACCAAACATCTTCTATTCATTGGGAGTTTCTTCTCTTAGTTTGTTTGTTGAGTACTATGGGTTGACCTATTATTTCTTTTATGTCGGGTTTAGTTTACATGGGCAAGGTTAAGGTTTCATTCCTGCTCTTTGCCCCTTAAATTGGCTCCGAACAAGATGTCGATCTTGGGGTTTATTGTATAGCCATCTCATCTAGGGTACCATTCTCGCATTTTTGTTTTAATGGAGTTGGGAAATTCTTATACGGAAGACTTTTTATTCCTAAAGATATATAAAAGTCCAAACTGTAAAACAACCAACTTGACCCAAATGATGGAGAGTAGCATAGTTGAATAAGTTTGGTATATGAGGCTTATGTTCAAGTTAGCAAAGAAAAGAACCCAAAGCGAGATGTGAAATTCCAACAATAAAAGAAAAAATAGAATCAACAAACAAATTAGGTAATGCAACATTGAAACGAATCTTACATTACAGACACTTGACACAATTGATATTCCATTGAAGGTTTCAATGACTCTAAGAAAAAGAGTTAAATAACAAAAACACAATTAAACAAACAAATAAATATTGAATATCCATGTTTTAGGAGTTTGGTAGCATACTGTCACATCGTAATGCATCTTTATTTGGTCAATCTAGAAGTATCTGATTGTTCCCATCTCTAAAAGAAGCTCCTTTAATGCCTTATTAGTCCCTGCTTGGGATTATTAGCGATCGCTCGATCGTTGACCGAGCATTAGTTTATACTTTGACCGATTTTTTTTGGGTGTTTTTGCATTTTAACCCAAGTTTAATGCTCCCAATTTCATTCAACAAAATTTTAAGCAAAGTTTTTGGTTCACAAAACAATTGAACTCTTATTACAGCCTTCACGTTGCCCGATGCAAAAAGATTGACACAATATCATTTTATCCAAAGTAGGCTGTGGAGGCAAAGTTTGCAATATCATCTTATCCAAAGTAGGATGGTTGAAGCAAAGTTCTGCTGGTTTGGCCCATTTTGAAACTTAGGTCGGTCATTACACGTGTGCAGTGTGCCCAAACTGATTGCCACATTACTAATACGTGTCGTTTTATCCCTGCACTGCGTCACCTCTCATCTCTTGTTCACTCTCAAAAAGCTCCACTTACAATCTAGCCCTCACACACACATTTTGCTACTTGATATTCATCATTCCCTGTGATATTCATCATTCCCTATGAATTTCAACCATGATTACCATGATTTTCTTGAGGGTTTTATTTTGATGTAGTGAGTTGTTTGTATTGTGGTATCAAAAAATTATGAGTTCAGTAATTGTGTTATGGTTTGCAGGCTATTAGAATAATCCACAAACTTGAAGAAAAAGGTTATGGCAATGGAGAAGCCAAGAGGTAGAGTTCGGTTTGATGGTCCAAACGTGGATGCTCTGGTGGACTTGGGCCATCCTCTTCTCAACAGGGTGGTTGATGGTTTTATCAAAGTGGATGGGGTAAGTACAGGCTTCACTTTATTTTCCTTATTCATTTTTTTCTCCCCTTCTGATGTTTGTGTAGATGATTATGATGCTGGTTTTGGTAACATATAGAATATGTCGAATTGAGTTATGTCATAATTCCATATATTATATATGTCATTTCTGAACCAGAGAGATGCCCGCTGCTTGTGTTTCCCGTTGTGGGCAGGTGTGCGGAATGAATAGGGAGGCTTAATGGTTAAAGCGGGCGTGGAAAGGGTCCGTGAGGTTATTAAAGCCTTCCTGGTAAGCGATAGCTGGTTCTGAGTCACCTGGCCAAGAGGTGGAGAGACTACGCATAAGCAGAATTGATTAGGAAAAGGGCGAGGCAGCACAGGAAAAGGGGTAAGGCAGGCAAGTCCATATTTGCTCTTAAAACGCAAAATTTGTGAACATCAGAGTCTGTTGGCCTAGCATTGACAAAAAAAAAATTGCTTGCAGAGATAAAATATGGAGCAACAGGAAGGAGAAGGCGGAGATGGGTTTGCACCTGGTCGTAAGAAAATCAGCTTACGGACTCCCCACTGCATGCCTAGTTTGCCTGCCTGCCTACATATATCTCAGACTCGCCAATATCTCCTTCAGTACCCATTATAATCTCCTCAATCCCGACTCAGGTAAACTTTTGTTATATTCATCTCATTATTCTTCCCAACGGAAATGTATATTGGGACCATAAGCTTTCTCCTGTGATGATGGTTTTTAGCTTTTTTTCTCTTGGGTATTGCTTATCATGTCATGGACTTGCTGTATAATGATGAGTTTTATGTTATAAAGCGTCTGCAAGAGAATGCCATAGATAAAAAAATAGATGAGTACATTGAGAGTGCCAAAAAACAACTCTAGGAAAAAACAGGGAGACAACAAGACCAGAGAATAACGCTTTAAAGAGTTACAATCAAGCACTAGGAAGTCCAGAACCAAAGTGTTGTTACGCTGAAGCATACCTTATACTAGTTCCTGAGCCCCCTGTTGCCAAACCGAGCAGTCCCGTGTCGGGAACCTATATGCGATGTCATTGTTGTTACCCCAAACTGCTCCACAGACACCTTCAGTACCAGCTGCCTGCTTCCTGAGTTCATCAATTGCTATTACCCCGACCTTCAATTTCTACAGCGAACCTCATGCCAAATTGGAAGCCAGGCAGTTGCGAAATTTGCTAATTTCTTGATCTTTTCAAATCCGCTCTAAGGGCTCGCTTTAGGCTGTTGTTAAGAGATGGGGGAATTCATTCATTCTGTTGATCAAACTTGGGCACTCGATTCAACCTGGATAGCTGGATTAAGGCTATGGGAGAACTGAACCACCACTCGCTCGGTCAGATGCACAAAATGCTTTCGCATCGAACTCACGGCACACATCTGCCTCATGCGATGGCTCACCAGCATGAAGGCCACGTATTGCTTGCTGTTTTTTCAAATTATTTTATATAATGTTTATAATATAGAGTAAGGTTTTTATTAATATATAATTAGGTTTCATATCATGTTTATTATCCTATAGAATTAGTTTATTATTAAAATAAATAAAAGTATTTTTGTAATAATATTAAATTTATTATTATTTGTAATTAATATATATATAAATAAATAATACAATCCTCAGAGCACATGACCATCATCTAATGAGGTTGCTCTGATCAAGTCATCTAGCAGTACGATATCAGCTGAAGTTATGTACAATATTTGTCTATAGGGAAACCTTACTCTCGAAACTTTCTCTCTCGGCTAATTAGACTATCCATCCCATCCATCTAATTTCCACAAATGTTTAGTAGTTACAGCTTTACAGCAATAACCACGCTGTAGTTATCTCTGAAATATGCCCTTTCTACGACCATCTATATTCTGAACAGAGTACCTCCTGTTTAATAGATGGTTGAGCTTGTACAGCAGAAAAAACAAAAGCTCCAAATGTTGAATGAGAAATGATTGATCTATTCTGCAGAAGATTAACAACAGCAACTTTTCCAAGTTCTACAATTTAGTCCAGCTCCTGCTTGATGGAATCCATTTGCTGTATATTGTAGGAAAGTGGACAACACCTTCCATCAATTTTGAGATTGTATCCTACACCGATATGCTAGTGATATTACTTGAAGGATTATGGTAGCTCAAGTAAAAAAGAGGTTGACAATTTCATGCCCAATTCACTGTTATTGAGTGTGTAGACAAGTTGCACAAAGCGTTTGTATTGTGTTGTTGTGGCAGACCCCGGCAGGAGACTGAAAGTTGAAATTGATCTCAACTCCTAATCTTTTCTAATCAGTAATTTAGAAAATCTAATCGTGAAACCTTTAATTCATTGTTCGTTAGACTTTTAGTTTCATTGTTCCTTTGTTATTCCATTTGTTTCAATCGTACTAAGCCAAGCAATGACAAATTGGATAGCCATAATCATGGGATAACAACCTTAAAAGACGTGCAATTATAAAGAAGAATCAACATTTTTGCAATGCCGAATGCTTTGAGCTATTGATGTGTAATTATAAAGAAGAATCAGAGGGCATGAGATGATGGGCGTAAAACAGTAACAAACTCGGCCTTAGCTTTGTTTTGAAAGCAGTTATTCTCATCATTCTAAGTTATTAGTTCGTCACAGCTATGTAATCACTAACTATTGTGCTCTTTCAACGCAAATTTATTAGGATAGCTGTAATCAACGTCCTATAGCGAGTCAAGCTAAAGTAAATGAAACCAAAAGCAAAACAAAGAATCTGGAATTTCAGTCAGAGAAAGAAAGAGAAAGATGTTGCAGGAATTCGTCTCCAAACAACAGGTGGGGTGGGGGGCAGTTGCTCAGCATCACGAAGGAACGTATCACAGTTGTTGCCATGAATAAGCATTCCAGACCCGACATAAGTTTCCACACTAAACATTTGTGGCTTTGAATTCTTTGTGCCAGACATTTAACGCATTTGGAGATCAATATGGTAAGAGTTACAAGCGCTCCATTACCGAAACATACAGTGCAAATGAAGTGCGGAAGGCAGGGTTGGATCGATTGGTTACCGGAAAGGAACCTTAGGGCAAATCAATCTGACTGCGTTTCTTGGGTAACAAGTCGACGCTAACAGTGTAGAAGAGACTTCATATGAAATTATTTTTCCTTTTAAAGCGGATGGCATTCTAAGAATAATGGTAGCCCATAACTACACACTATAGATTAACGAATACAATTGGGCGTATGGGCAATTACACGAGTTTCTCAACTCAATCCCGGCAGGGACTACCGCCACAACAGTGGCTCCCTTGTTTGTGAAAGAACGAAGAAAGCTTTCAATTTTTAAAGAGATTGTTAGAAATCTCATAAGAAGTGGAATTAAAGGTACCAAAAAAACGTTAGTAAGACAACAATCTCCTATTTCACTGCATTATTCTTTCTCATCCTTCTATTTGACATTAATTTGCGACGAAGTATTTAAGAGAACCATAGTTTTCAATTTAACCTCATCACTAGAAAATAACTACGCATGCATTAAAAATTTGATAAAATTTGCTATTAAGCCTACAAGAAAGGAAAAAACGCATCCACATGTAAAAACGGATATGTATGAAAATCATACGAATTCGAGTTTTTTGTTCTCTCCATTAGCATTAGAAGTAAATTTTATTGTGTTCCTTGTCAATTTCTTTTGTAACATAGTTGGATCTATGTTTAGAGTTGCTACGGGCGTGGAGTCGGTGTGGACTGTCGTTGTTGTTGCAGTGGGCTATGGAGTCGATGTGGGTTGTATCCTCGCTAAGAACAAAGCCAGGAGCGTTGGGAAGTGGAGTCGATGTGGGCTACAATGGGTTGTGGAGTCCGTATGGGCTACATCCTCGCAAAAAACAAAGCGAGGAGCCAAGCCAATTTGCCTCCTTGAAGAGGAGGAAAAGAGGGAAAGCTGATATTTGCATGGATGTATAGGTGGCGGTTACAACGCTGTCGAATGATTTCAAATGAAGTACAAAAATTCTAATGAAAACATTTAATGTAATTAAACTAACACTAACAATATTTTCAGTAAAAAATATAAATATACGGGAGACACATATTGTAACATACTAAAGCCACTAAAACCTCTTACCTGGAGAAGAAGCCAAATAAAATGGTCATAGTAAAACATTACATCAAAATACTAAATAACCAAAAATCTTTGTTTAGAAGCAAAACGAAATTTATTGGGATTCATTTGTCTTCCTGGCAAAATAATAGACACTAAAACAACCGATTACTGTAATCCTTGCAACCGGAAAGAGCATGGAGGGCGATTGTTTACACTAATTGATTTGATTATTATGGTGTGCACTGTAAATTGAATTATCATTATCGTGTACTTGATTATGCTGTCATATAGAATAAACATTACTATAGTTGAGATGTATCATTTTGCTGTTTGTAGAATACTAAGTTCTGTTTACGCTTAAATGCATACGAGAAGGGGCTATAAAATAATGAACATAACTACGTTGAAACTCACTGGTTAAAATAAAACAAGAATACTTTTAGATACGCATCATACCATACTTCTAGATACACATCATACTTCTATATGCATATGTAAGTCGGGAATCAACAACGCTTTTGCACCTTCCCATGAACCTAACTTGGATGGAGTTTAGAGAATAAGAAAGAAGGGTTAATGCATGTAGTCCGAGATTAGAGCCTAAAGGAGCTTCGTGAAATTAATTTGGCAGAACATGAGCTCACAGACAAAGCTCACAGACAAAAGTTACTACATAAAGTAAGAAAATAGAGCAAATTGAGTAAGCTAGGGAGATCGAATCTGGCTGTTGCGTCGTGTTGTTGAGTTCAACCATGTGATCCTGTGAGGGAGGTGAGAAGCGACAAAGGGCAATATACAACTAACATATACAAATTTATTTATGGTGATAATACTAAAGCCATTGCAAGGAAAGCGGCAGAGCGCCGTGCCTGCTCCTACGGATCAACCCCGGTCTGTAATGGGAAGCACACCCTCAACCTTGGATAGGCGCAGAGCGGAACTTGCCTTGGAATTGTCAAACCAGACGCTTCTTTCATATCCAGTCGGGACGGATCACCTTCCACTCTCCAATCAAAAATGTACGTCAGCTGCGCCAAGGCAAGTTCAAGCGTGGGAATAGCCATGGGACCCCCTGGGCATCCTCTTCTTCCTGCCCCGAACGGAATCATACTGAAGTCTGACTGATCTGTTAAATTCATATCTTCCTCCTTCATGAACCTCTCCGGCTTGAATTCGGAAGCATCTGCCCCCCACACATTGGGATCCCTTCCTATAGCCCACAGATTCACCATTACTCGTGTGTTCTTAGGTATGTAATATCCTTCTACTGTCACTGCCTCTACAGATTCGTGAGGAATCGCTAGCGCCACAGCTGGGTATAATCGTAGTGTCTCTTTCACCACGCAGTGGAGGTATTTCATACTTGCCAGATCGGACTCATCCACTTTGCGATCTTTCCCGACTACCCTTTCCATTTCTTCCTGCAAACTCTTCATTGCATGGGGATGTCTGAGCAGCTCACTCATTGCCCATTCTAACGTAGTTGATGTCGTCTCCACCCCACCAGAGAACATGTCCTGCACAAATACAAACACAATTAATGCAAAATATTGACTGATTTAAGCATAATATATTGAGGTCCATAATTAATAATGGAATGGCTGCGGCCACAGAGGCCTACAAGAACAATAGCCTTGATAGTTTGCCGTGTGACTCTGGTGTCGGCCTCAGCTATCTGAAGCAGCACATCCACGAAATCTTTAGCATGAGCAGCTTCTTCTTTCTGGTCATTCGAGGCGGTGGCCATGCGAGGAGCAATGTGGTCGTCTATTATTTTCTCAGCGAATTCATCGAATGTTTTATGGACCTTTTTCATGCGCCGCTTGACACCTTGCAAATCAAAGCAATCCAAGTAAGGAATGAAGTCTCCAATGTTAAAAACTCCCCCCGCAGTTATCAACTCTACCAATAGATCCTTGAAACCTTCGAAATTGCTACCCAAATTATTGTCAGTAAATTTCCTGCTCGCCAGAATCCGCCAAACTATATTGGAGATGAGAGTGGAGATGGCCTTGCTCACATTCACTGCAATCGTGCCGCTCTCACTCTTCTCCCAAATGGAACGGATCGCGAGAGACATCTCTTCCTCTCGCACGTACCTGAAGGAGTCGATCCTTTTGGCATTGAGCAGTTGCACCACGCATATTTTTCTAATCTGCCTCCAGTGATCTCCATAGGGAGAAAACACGATATCCTTGGAATTGTAAAATATGTATTTCCCAACGGAGGTGGGAGGCCGGCTGGAAAACAACAAATCATGAGTTTTGAGAAAGTATTTGGCCATCTCAGAAGAAGAAACGACGACAGTAGGAACAGAGCCTAAACGCAGAAAGAAAATGGGGCCATATTTGTCAGCAAGGTCTTTAAGAGAACGGTGAGCAGGGAGAATCAATTGGTGCAGATTTCCAATGATAGGCCATGGAAAGGGTCCCGGAGGCAATCTGGCGCTGATCCTCCTCTTGTGCAATGACCAAATGAAAAAGAAAGAGAAGACTAGACCGACAAAAGCAGCTATGGCAGCACCTTCACCTGCTACTGTGATAGGCAGGGACAGAGGCAAATTAGGAAAATCCATATTGCACACACCTTTCGTAGAGCTACATTCTATGGCTGGAAAGAAGGAAGAAGCCTCTGCTGTTTAAAGCCGCCATTGGATGCACATAAGCTTACCTTACCTGCATAAAATAATGAAGTATGGTGTGTGGTGGAAATTTTCCCAAAGTAGCGATAATGGTCTTCGGATCAGATTTAGTCGGGCAGATTTCAGTTTTGTCGGTAACAATAATGTGAGCCCAGGAAGCGAGGAATCCAGCTTCCACATTTATCGGAAGTTCTTAAGTTTAAATAATTCGACTCTAGAAAGTTCATTAAATTTATTCGAAATTTTAAATCAAAAGAATATTAATAATTAAATTTAGTAGAAAATTTAAACTAAATGAATATTTTAAAGATGGATCACCTTAACTGCATAAAATAATGAAATATAGTGTGTGGTGGAAATTTTCCCAAAGTAGCAATAATTGTCTTCGCATCAGATTTAGTTGGGCAGATTTCAGTTTTGTCAGTAACAATAATGTGGGCCCAGGAAGCGAGGAAGCCAGTTTCCACATTAATGAAATATAGTGTGTGGTGGAAATTTTCCCAAAGTAGCAATAATTGTCTTCGCATCAGATTTAGTTGGGCAGATTTCAGTTTTGTCAGTAACAATAATGTGGGCCCAGGAAGCGAGGAAGCCAGTTTCCACATTTATTGGAAGTTTTTAAGTTTAAATAATTCGACTCAAGAAAGTTCATTAAATTTATTCGAAATTTTAAATTAAATGAATATTAATAATTAAATTTAAACTAAATGAATATTATTAAAGATGGATTAAACTATTGGGAGATTAAGGAAAATGTTGAATCGCAAAACATTAATAATATTAAAAATATTGTTACTTCTAAGTTCAAAGAAAAAATGTGGCGTAAGAAAGATTTAGTAGCTAAAAGAAAATTAAGATATTATAAGGAAGTCATCAATCCCACCCTGAAATATCAAAAGTATCTGTCTGTTTTAACTAGCTCAAAGAAGAAAATTAATATAGCCAAGATTAGAACGAACTCCCATAAGCTCCATAGTGAAACGTGTAGTTAGACAGTTCCTAAAACACCATGGATGGAAAGGTTTTGCCATATCTGTGACATCGAGGATGAAAATCACTTCCTCTTAGAGTGTCCCTCGTACAACCACATTAGATCTCAGTTTCAAAATCTTTGTTGCAACACTGACCTTCCTAGCCTTTTACGTTGTCAAACTTACAGTGATCTAAGGAGGCTTCTCTCCAAGCTTTTTGAACATAGGAATCAAAACTTAAATCAAACTAAGTAATTCATTTCTTTAGGTCCGAGAGACCAAAGTTTGGTCTCAATGGATGTAAACCATCATCATCATCAAAAATTTAAATGCAAATTGGTAATAAAGATAGTTATTCTTTGAATATATATGGATTCATCATGGTTATTTAAGTAAAAAACTATACTAATTTTTATTGGAAGTTTTTAAGTTTAAATAGTTTGACTCTAGAAAGTTCATTAAATTTATTCCAAATTTTAAATTAAATTTATTAGAAAATTTAAATTAAATGAATATTATTGAAGATGGATTATAGATTATGAATATGATCACATATTATTTAAAAATTTAAATCCAAATTGGTAATAAGGATAGTTATTCTTTGAATATATATTGATTCATGAGTTATTTAAGTAAAAAATTATACTAATTTTTATTGGTGTTAGATGTTTACTGATTATACTCATTTTTATTGGTATATTTATTGGTTTATTTGATCTTTAATTGAAAATAGTTTTATAATCTTATTCAAAAGACAAAAAACAATTTTGATTTATATAATATCTACCAAGTTTTACATGTCAACACACCACAATAATTACTAGTTTACATGAGCTAACTAACTAGCATTTGTACCAAATGTTGCAAAGAAAATGATGTAAGGTCGTAGAAAAGGAACTAGTAGCTTGAAGTGTCTTGTAAAATCGATGCAATCTCTACATGGTATTATAATGTTTCAAAATGATATATTTACAATGTCCAAGATCATTCAATCAACATTTATTACCACGACAAAAAACAATATAAAGACAGAGGAATTTATTGAACAATATCAAAGGTTGTCATAAGCAAGAAGATACAAAAGTAAAATAGCCACTGATTGCAAATGATGTCACGATAGAAGTAACAACTATGAATTAGATGAGAAATGTTAAACACACATGGGCAACCACAAAATAGGAAAGATGAAACATGACAGTACATTTTTATTAACAACTGATATACATTTATAGTACATATTGTGACCGTTGGGTTTCACATTCCAAGGTCTCTTGGACTCCTTTTGTCCATTCGGCTTCCACACTAACCCATTGAGGATTAGGTGTCCAACATTCCCCCCCTTAATCCGAAGGGTTATGTATGAGTCCAAGAAGAGCTGTAATACAAAATGTGCAAATATGCATGGCAACAATAGGCTGAATGTGCTCTCTGAAATGTTGGTATAAAGGGCAGTGGTTTAAGGATGACCACCAACACTGGAACGCTTAGTGCAGTTCCCGGAACTCTTCCAAAACTAGAAAGAAGCTGGAGTCTTCTGCTAGAGGAAGTGATCCTATTGTTTTGAAGAGGGAAACCTTCAACCATAAAAGGGAGGTCTCACCCCGCATAAAAGGGAGAAATTCAACCTGAAAATGGAAGTCTCAACTTGTGATGGTTTAAGGATGACCAACAACTCTAGAATGCTTAATGTAATTCCTGGAACTCTTCCAAAACTGGCAAGAAGCTAGAGTCTTCTGCTAGAGGAAGTGTTCTCAATTTTGTTCCCAGAACTCTTCCAAAACTGGCAAGAAGATGAAGTCTTCCGCTAGAGGAAGTGTCCCAAATTGCCAACTGAAGGCATGTTCACGGGCATCTTTGTCTCTGGCTACAACTCTGAAACTGGTGTGGCAAGTTGTGGCTCAGGCTCGCTTGATGTGGCTTCGAAGCTTGTAGATGACCATCATTTCCTCCCCTGTCAGATACAAGGTGAGAAGATGGAGAAAACTCAACTGCAAGACTGTTCAATATTCTGGAACAAGTT
>APFE030997813.1:277830-303622 GCA_000404065.3 Pinus taeda | reverse complement strand
TTTTTTGCATTTGTATTACAACAACTTGTATATGCATTTCTTTTACAAATTTGTGCATGCTTTGTTTATATTTTTTACAGTATTCATGGCTCAATCTCGGGCAGCAGGTAAGGGGCAAAAGAACGGGAAGAATGTTCCCATTGGGGATGCCCCTCCTGCCCACAGTATCATCAGAGTCTGCTGCAAGTAACGTTGAGGGAAGACTTCCTCCTAAAGGTAACATTGAGAAATATCCCTTGCCGAAATATGTCCAAGAGAGGATGGGCCAAGCAACAAGGGGAAGGGAGGAGGCAATTTGAATTGGAAATGCAACTTTTGCCACAATACTTTCACAAGCACATATTTTTGTGTGAAAGGCCATTTGTTGGTTTTACCAGGCTGTTGTGTCGGAGCTTGTACACAAGTTCCTTTACAAACAAGGAAAGAAATGGAAAAAGAGTTCACTGTTGGTATGGCAAATGTGGTTGCAAAATAAAAAAACCAAGAATGATGACCTCCTTCCATTTTTGAGGAAAGGCACTACCAAATTTCCATTTGAGAGTTCTATTGGGGGGCAAGCAGCGAAAAGAAAGGCAATTTCACTTGGTCCAATGGACAAGATTTTTCAAAAAGAGAAATGGGAAGAGCTTGATCTCACCAGTGCCTTTTTTCTATCAAAACTTCATATCCTTTAATGTTGCACGCTCACCTCTATTTATTGAGATGTGTTGAGCTCTAACTCACGGGTCTCCATCATGGTATGTGCCTCCTGGTTCAGAGAAGCTTATAACCACACAGTTGACGAAGGCAAAAAAAGAGGTGCAAAAAATGCTTGAGCCTATTAAAGCATCATGGCCAACATCTGGGGTTAGCATTGTTTTTGATGGATGGACAGATTCAGCACAACACCCACCCATCAGCTTCATTGTGTCTTTCTTGAATGGTTCACTTTTCTTGAAGGTTGTGGATACACTTGGAGAATACAAGGATGCACAATATATTTGTGAGTTGTTTATTAAAGTTATTGAAGATGTAGGTGTTGATTCTTGTGTGCAAATCATTACAGATAATGCACTTGTTTGCAAGGCTGTTGGCATGATTGTGGAAGCTAAATATCCACAAGTGCTTTGGATGCCTTGCATTGCCTATTTGTTGAACTTAGCACTAAAACCTTTGCTTATGATGTGCTTTGGATTGGTAACATTATTGAGGATGCACGACATATCCGTAACTTTGTACAAAATCATACAAATTCTCTCACTATCTACAAGGAGTACACCAATCCATCATTGTTGAAGATTGTTGATACATGGTTTGCCTCTTCATTCATCATGTTGAAGAGGTTGAGGGAAGTCAAGATCGCTCTTGGGGCCATGGTTATTTCAGAGTTTTGGTCTTTTTGGAGAAAGACAGATCAACTAACCTCTAAAAGAGTGAAGGACACAGTGCTAGATGATGCTTGGTGGGAGAGGGTAGATCTAATTATTCAGATCATGGACCCTATCATTTTTTTGCTTCGATTTGCAGATACAAACAAACCCATCCTAGGAGAGGTTTATGAGGGATGAGATTCCATGATTGAGTCAGTGAAGATCATTATTCTACAGAGTGAGTGCCCCGAGTATGAGACATCACCAGAGGCCTTCTGCGATACCATACATGATATTCTTGTCAGCAGATGGGACAAGAATTGCACCTTTACATTGTTTGGCTCACTCATTGAACCCAAAATACTACAGCCATGAGTGGCTGAATGGTGGACCTTCTCGCAAATTCCCTCCTCAGATGGATGGTGAAATCTCACAGGAGAGGAAAGATGCATTCAGGAGGGTTTTCTAGGATAGAGCATTGCTTGATGAGGTGGAGGATGCCTTTGCAGAGTTTTCCATTGGCGCTGGTCGATTTGCAGGATATGATGTGATTAGAGACAGGGGGGTTAAGAAGCCCTATTCTTGGTGGGCAAATCATGGGGCAACAAGCCCTCCTCTACAACAGTTAGCCATGAGGCTCCTCTCTCAGGTGATTTCATCCTCTTGTTGTGAGAGGAATTGGAGCACATATGGGAATTTGTATAATGTTAAGAAGAGCAGGGTTGAGCAGTCCAGGGCAGAGACAATGGTGTATATGCACACCAACCTTCATCTTATTTACAGGCAGAGAGAGGAGTGGTTGAATGGAAAGACAAAGACGTGGGATGTCTTTCTTGATGATATGGGTCTGGACAACAGTGTTGAGTTGGCATTGACCAACATGGATCTCAATGATCTAGTGCTAGAGCCTGTTAGATTTGATGATGGTGATACTATAGAGGGGTCATCCTCGAGGCCAGCAGATGCAGAGACGACTATAGATATAGGGAAGGAGGAGGATGCAGAGGAGAATAGTGGTGACCATGATGATGAGGACAATGATGCTGATTCTGATGATGACTATGAGGATTGATGACTTATGAGTCATGGGCTACCTACTGCCTTGAGGCTTGTATACCTGTAGTTGTTTTGTATTTTCTATTTCTATTTTCCATTGGCATTGCACTACCTATGTAACACATTTTGATTTTGATGACTTAATGAGAAAACTACAGTTGTCAGTGTCTTTGTCTTACTATCTTGTCTTTCTCCTATTGGATCATTAATGAATTGAATATGTATTATGATTTATCATTTATGAATTTAAAATTTATGATTCATTGATATATCATTTATGTGACATGTATTTGAATTTTGTGTGTACTATGCATGCTATAATGTTACTAACTTACTTTGTAAACATTATAACTTACATCTAGATGAAGATCTATGTTTGAAATCAATGAATTTGTATCATTAATGAGAATTTGTGTAAGAAATATCTAATTTTAATATAATATATATAAGATATAATATATATATATATAATGTTTTAAAGAAAATAATATTTAACGTAAATCCTAATGTGTCCTATTTCGGGGTCCAGTGTGTCTGAATTCGACACTCGAATACCCGTACCCGACGAATCCTGAGTCCTCGTGTCAGGTTACTTAGGTTCGCATTGATCAACAGGTTGCAGATATACTCACGAAGGCCTTGGGTAGGGCAAAGTTTGTCTACTTCAGGGAGCAGATGGGAGTAGTGGAGAACACCTTCCTCACTAAGAGGGAGTGTTAGTTTTTGTTTGGGGTAGTAGCGGGCAAGTGTTCTAGTCTCTATGGTGTCTAAGAGGCTAAGGAATGCAAGATATCCAAAACTTAGAAAAGGTTTTGCAAGAAAACACCTGGAGACACCTTAAATTAAATTATTTAGCCAATAATTAAATATCTCCTAAGTCTAACTTAGGAAAACTGGTTAATTAAAGTGGATTAATTGAGGAAGTTTGATTTTGCTCTAGAGACTTCTAGAAAAGTAAATTGATGGAGTCAAGATGATTTTAGCCATTGGTTGAGATGTGATCATGGCCATTGAGAGTTTAACGAGAGATTACAAGAGCAGGTCGAAGGGTTTGAAGAAGACAGTTAATCATAGAGCAGTTTGACTACCCGGTTGCAGTGATTCAATAAGGGTGCAGTTGAAGCTAGGGAAGCATCAAAAGCAGGGGCTCAATAGAGATTTGGAAGTAGGATTCCAAAGGGGATCTCCTTAGTATTTTCCAGTGTTAGAGTGACAGGAAAGGGAGGTCGAAATCATCTGCAGAGGAGGCTATATTCAACCAAAGCAAGTAGCCAGCTTTCCTAGTGTGAGTTGCCAGAGAGACCACATTTCAATTCCCAGAGGCCGGATCTATTTCCTGAAGGCAGAGCAAGTGGGTCTAGGAGGTAGAGGGAGGCAAAACAACTTGCAGGGAGGAGACTCGGATGATGTGAAAATTTCCCAGTGGTTGCAATGCGTGTTTCTGGGCAGCGATGCAAGTGCTAGAGAGGAGTGTGAGTGGTCTGTGGGAGGCCGCATTGAGTTGTTGTGGGGAAAAGTATTTTCCCAGTTATTTTCCAGTGATATAAAATTGTCAGAGCTTTACCAGAAAGGCAAGCAGTTGTAATTATTTATTTGTTGAAGATAATAATACCCTTATCTGTTGCACTTGTTTTCCCTTCAGGGGTTTTCCAGGGATAATTGTCCAAAAATAACATTGTCAAATTTTTTATGTGTGTGCATTATTTCTTAGTTCCAGTATTTTATTTTTCTGTAACGTTTTTTATTTGTGAAGATTGCATTAGTGGACTATTCATTATTTGTCGTTAATAATTAACAGAAGACAAATAAATTGTATAAGTTAGGAGAATACCACCTAGCAGTTGCAATTGTGGAAATTTTACAAGGTTTTCATCCAACTCACAATAGGAAACCTAAAGGTTTTCATCTTGGGGCTTGCTGAATGTTGAGAACCTCATTCCCAAACCTCTCCAATAAGAAAATTACTAACTCCAAGATATCTCCAAATGTCTTGTTTCTCTTCCTTTTAAAAGCTTGATGGATCCTTCTCCCGCTTTCTAGAAACACTTTTTTATTATTTAGCTTCTCCTCTTATCCTTTAAGTGACTTATTTTTATTTTATTTTAGTCATTTGTCCTTTTTCCTCGATTAAGCATTTTTTCTTTTTTATTTAATTGACTAATTAAACTCACTTTTAATCTAGGAAAATAGTAAATCTAACTCTACGATCTCTCTGGCCACTGAAAATTGCTTTTTCACCAGCTCATCTTGTAGATCTCTTTGTTCCGGTTCCAACGAGCTATTACACTAAGGTGTTTGATTAAATATTCCTCTCAAAATGATACCTTAAGCGTATTTAATTATGATATGCTCAATAATAGCCTCGTTTTACGAGAATTTTTAGAATGCAACGAAACTGAGAATAAGTTGTGTGGAATTGACCTTGATGATGAAATGCTGTGAGTGATCTTTGTTGCACCCCATATAATTCCTCCAAAACCCTCCGGGCCCACTGATAATGAAATCTCGCTCCCATGACCACGCTATCACCAACCCTGGAAATCCATCCTAGCCGCATCATACGGGAAACTGAAAATGGGGACATTACATTTGAGTTTGAGTTTATTTTCATTTGAAGTGTTTTTCTCACGAGTTTGGTGTGTTTTGGTTTTCAATAAGTGTCATTGGACACATTATGTCAATTGGATATTCTCAAAAGTTGCAAGATTCCTTTTGCATGTCCCTTGATCTATTCATAAGTAGAAGGAATTTGTTTGAGGTATGTTGTTAGAGTTTTACTTGGGAACAAGGTCAATCTTGTTATGGTATGTTGGATTTTGATATTGAGTCTTGGTATCTGGAGGTTGCATCTTGAATGAGGAGCAATGTTGCAAACATCAACATTAGGATAATATCGATGAGGGTCTGGAAAAAGAAAAAATCATAAAAATTGGGAAAATCTAAAAAAAAGGAAAAATATTCTTCTTTTTTTTCAATTTTTTAGTATCTAAAGCATCCACAACATTAATTAAATGCATTGACACTTAAATATGAAAAGGAAACTAATATATAAGATGCCTAGTGCTACATCACACATAACAATGAATCGTGTCCTGAATCCTAAATCTTGAATTAGCCTCAAAATATAATTTTTTTAATAAATATATCTCATGTCATGAGTCATATACAATGAAATTAGATATGTGAACCACTAAGTAAGTTTTAACTAATGATTTCCTTTGCCCCTTATGTGAGAAAATGTAATGGGTTTTCCTTTCGATGAAGAAGGCCCTTGGGCTCGCATTGGACTTTGATTATGATGCCCTCTAGAAGAATTAGGAGGACATAGACTATGTCCTCTATTAGTGACCATGGTAAGTTATATCACCTACTCCTCTTGTTGCTCCTCCTCCTTCTTTACCTCTCTCTCCCCTACAACTACTACCTCCTCCACAACCTTCTCCTCTAATTAATCAGGGGTCGATTCCATGATAGGCCTCTCGACTTAAACCCTCCTTGCAACAGTGGTGTCAATCCCATCCAATGAGATGGCCTCCACGTCAGGTGTATTTTGAAGTTGCTTGACCAATAATTAGAGATTTTAGTAGACGTAGACCATGTCGTTAAGACACTAGGACTCCAACCTGTATGAGGGTCATAAATTATAAATTAATAATTTTAAAAATAACAAATTATAATTTTTAATGAATTTAAAAAATTATTTTGAAATTTTTTAACCTGTTGTGCTTCTTGGTTTGTATTTTTTCAAATACACTCCAATTGAGTTCGCATATGGAGGAGCTACATGTTTGGCTGAGCACTCGAATGACAAGCTTTTGAAAATTGGGTACTCCGCTGCCATGGTTTGTCCACCATGCATCTACAACAAATGAGAGAAACATCAAAAAAAAAATTTGCAATTTGAAAGTTGAAGCAAAGTATGAAGAAACAATGAAATTTGAAACAAACTAAAGCTTACTTGGCATTTTGGTCTTCCTGTCCTAGATAGCCATGTCAAAGCTAAATGTGCCACCTGCCACCTATATATCTCCATTTCTTTAGAAATTTCTACACGTTCTGCTGGAGATGACACCATTTTCTGAATACAAGTGAAGAATCCATCGATGACCTTAGTATCAAATCTGAAACTAAAGGAGTAAAAATGCAGGGTTCAGGTAGATCCCTGCAACGTGAATGGGACGATGGAGTGTATTGTTCCATTGCTCATCAATCACTCTCGATATCAATTGTTGTTTCTCAAAGCCCTCATTCCCTTTATCCTTATAATAGGTACAAATGGATTCTTTGGCCCTATCTATGGCCTCATATAAGTAGCCCATTGTGGGCTTGTCTCCATCAACTAATCGAAGAACCTTTTCCAAAGGTTCAATAAAGGTACACATCTCTTGTAGTTATGCCCAAGGGTTCTTTGGGTTTGAAAGTAGCTCACATATGGCCTCTCCCTCTGGTTTGCGGCTAAATGATAAAGCACACCATTTGTTTGAAAGAAACATTCTCTTCACATCCCACATAGAATTCAAGAGAGATTGAAGAATTATGAAGCTAGTGGCAAATCATGTAATAGCAGGGCGCACCAACTCCTTGTTAATGGTGAATCTTCTCATCAAATGAAGCACATATGCATGATTATATATATATATATATATATAATATATATATATAGTATATATATATATAATATATATTGTTATGCTTTTTGATGATTGAACAATATCCTTGACATAAGGAATTTTTCCTATGCCATCTAACATCAAGTCAATATAGTGTGCAGCACAAGGTGTCCAAAACAAGTTAGGACACCTCTCCATAAGCAACCTGCCAACGACAACACCATTTGCAGTGTTGTTCATTATGACCCAGACAACATGTTGTGGACCTACCTCTTGAATGAACACATCCAACAAATCACATAGTAATCATGCATCTTTGATATGTGCATATGCATCAACATATTTCATAATCATTGTCCCCTTGGTAAAATTAACCAAGAAGTTAGTAAGGGTTCTATGCTTTTGATTAGTCCGACCAACTGACATCACAATGCATCCCTTGTGTTCCCATGATGCATTGAATTCCTCCAATCTAGTATTGCAATTGGCCTTTTCATTTTGAAGAATATGCCCTCTCAAGTCATCATAGGAAGGGGCTTTGTACTTGGGCCAACAATAGCAATAACAACAACCAAACACTGGTAAAATGATTATTCTTGGCAATGCTAAAGGGAATGCCACTCCATAGAAAACACCTACACACCATCGTGTTAGCTTCTTCGTTCTCCTTTTTTTTAAGCATTGACCTGATAGACGATTGTGCACCAAGTGTGGTTCTAGGAACTAAAAATGATGAGGTAGATGTGGGGCTGGCCATTGTAGACGCTGATGCTGAAGAAGTAGAACTACTCTCACGATCACTTACCACCACTCCACTCATGGCAATTTGAGTCTTTAAAGCTTCCTTGTTAATTTTCGCTGAATCTTTATCATCTAATGATTTGGTAGCAATATGGATGATTTCTGGAGATGCTTTTTTGCAATGTCCTACGTCATGTCTTGAAATTTGTCCAAGGTGGTATTTCATTCGAAATATTCCCCTTGTCATATGCTTCCCACACAACTTGCAATTCAAATTTTGTCTATCGAACCCCCCATCGGCTTCATCATATTCCCACACAGAGTCCAAATGTCTTGGCATGTTTATTGAATTATTTAATGTAAGATTGAACCTAGGGCATAAGAAGAAATAAAAAAAATACAATTAAAATTGAACATTTTTACAATAAAAGACCCTCTCCATTCAATGAAACAAAAATGGCAAAAAAACATGCTCCTTGCTCTAGCAAAATCGTGGAAAATAAACAAGTGACTGAAACCTAAGGAAAAACTAGGAGAAAACTAAAGAAAATAGGGCCGAATTTGATGCCCATACCTGCAAGTCTACAACTTGTTGAGGAAAGTCGTTCCACATTCTTCTTTGAGTGGGATCCTAAATATCATCGATTTTCTCCTCTTTAGGTTGAGTAGATTCATTCTCCTGCTCCTTTGCTCTCTAATTTGATCTCTATTTGCAAAATGAGATTAAAAAACCTACGAAATAACTTTATAAACAAGTCTGGGTGTGGACCAACATTTTTTTGCAATCGACTCGCGGTAATATCACAATTTTTTTGTTGAGGAAAAATTTGTCGAAAAAATTGGTTGAAAAAATTAGGCTTGTAAAAAAACTGCGATTTTCTGATAAGTCAAAGTTAAACTTGGGTTTTAGGGTCACATTTGAGTTGGGTGGTTTGGATATTTTAACTTGTTTCCAATTGTTTGTTCACATGTTTTATAACCTTTGGAGTTTTGGGATTCTCAATATCTTGGAGGAGGATCCTTTCCCCAAATGGTGCTATTGTTAACACCGAATTTTCCCATGCAAGATTAAGTGTTAAATCCAACACTTTTGGGAGTACATCTATTGGTTCAAAGGTTCAAGATCATTGAGAGCTCCTTTTCTAAAGATTGTTAGAGTGACATTGGGGGATACCACATTCAGTGCTTTAGTTTAAATATCTTTAGACCTAGTTCTATTTTTAGTATGTTTTCCATGCATGCAATACTTCGCTGTATGCATGGGAAGGAGATAAGATAAGATAATGTAATCTTATTGATGTCTAACAAATTACCAGATGATCCAGATTGAATCATGATACAATTTTTTATCTATCTTGGTACTTTTTGGGTTGAAAAATTGGAGGAATTAACATGTAGGGCCCATTTTAGTGGCAGGGCCTAGTTTGGAAAATTAGGGTCAGAAGCCTTTCGAAGTCATTTTGAGGCGTCAAACAACTTTTTTAGGGTTGTAGTGTCCGAGACTTGTGCCATAATGTCAAAAGGTAACTCTATAGGAGTTCCCATTTCTTTGTATGTGCATTTTTATAACTGAAGCAAAGAGAGAAGAGGAGATACCTCACCTTCTAGCTGGGTTTTCTCTCGTATTGGGTTTCCCTAGATAAATATTGAGTTGATGGTGTGTTTATGTGCTTGCTCTTTCAATTTATTATTTGCAGTTGTTTCTTTAGTTTAATGCATAAGCTATAGAAAACCAATTTGAGATCTAAGGAAATAATTTTGCATAGTGTAAGATTTTTATAATATTATAAGATTTAATATGAGTAGCCGTTCTAGTTTAATATCCATGGAAATTTACAGATCACTACAAGTACGTCAATGGGATTGCTAAGAACAATAGTATCAATGCATTGTGGGAGCGCAATGGTTGCTCTTATATAAACGAAAAGCAGATCTAATGTAAAATTTGAAATTTGATTGCTAGAGATGAATATGCAACTAGGAAATTTGAAGTGATATATGGATTGCTAAGGGCCGAAAACTATCTTGTATCTTGTTCCATAACTAAGTATAACATTCAAGAGTGGTATTTTGTGAGCATGATAGAGGAGGAGGAGGATTCTATAGTAGCCGTTCAGGTCACAATGATAGAGGAGGAGGAGGATACTATAGTAGTCGTTCAGGTCACAGTGTCAAACGATAACTCCATAGGAGTTCCCATTCTTTTGTATGTGCATTTTTATAATTGAATCAAAGAGAGAAGAGAATAGGCATCACCTTCTAGCTAGGTTTTCTCTTGTATTGGGTTTCCTAGGATAACACTTGTGTTCATTTGTGTGGATGGTGTGTTTAAGTGCTTGTTCTTTCACTTTCTTATTTTTAGTTATTTCTTTAATTCAAGCTAGATGCTATAGATAACAATTTTGAGATCTAAAAAATTAATTCCGCATGGTATTTTAGAATATTATAAGATCTATTGTGATGTACTATGGAATATCTATGGTAGTTTACAGATCATATTGGTATTAGAGCAGTTTTCTTTTGAGTATTTTTGGAAATTTGTAAGATCTAGGAATTGGCTTAAGAAAAATGTCATTGAAACCTAGCCATGATCGATGATTTTTTTCTTCAGAAAAACCCTCAAGATCCAATATAAGAGAGATTTGTGAGCCTAGAAGAGCAAATTGTTAAAATCTCTTGCAATATGGTTGCTCTAGCAACCAAGCTCAAATTGTGCATTGAGGTTGCAAGCTCTAATTTAGAGATTGTATCAAAGGTGAAACTAGGAGACAATGAAGACCCATAAAAGGAGTCAAGGAAGGAGCCCAAGAAAGAGCAACCAAGTTCCAATGCATTTACCCCTTCACAATCCTTATTTAAAGTGTAAGTGAAAGTAGATATCAACCATACCAAGGTTAGATCGATGTAGTAAAAAGTTGAATCATTGTTTGCAACAATTAAGAGGTCAATTTCAGTGTTCACCATATAGAGTAAGAGTAGAATATTTTGTTTTCCAGTTTGAAATTAGAGGGTCATGCATTAATTGGATGGTAAATTCACTCAGAGACACTTAGGTTGGAGCGTAATCTACTAATAACTAAGTGGGAGGATTTCAAAACTCTCATTAAGTCCTAGTTATACCTTATAGGGCATGTAGAGGATCAATGGATCCATTGGCATTATTTCACGTCAAGGCAGGGGTTGAGTATGCAAGAGTACACTATCGAATTTAGGTAGATGGATATCATGTTGGGTGGCTCTTCTAGGAACTCAGATGTACTCCTCAAGTGTTTGAGGGGTCTGCATAGTCATTTGCAAAAGCAAGTGATACACTTGAAGTCCAAGACAATTGATGAGGCCTATGTGCAAGCATGATATTTGGAAAATATAGGACACAAAAAGGACAACCAAGTGCTTCCAAATAGAAATAAGTCGAATATGTGTTCAAGGAGGGAAATAAGAAGTGGAAAGGGAAAGACAAGAAGATAACAACCATTGCACATCAGTGGAAGGATCCAATTAACCACTACAACCATTGCAATATTGATGGTCACACTTAAAAGAAAAGTGTTGGAAGCTACATTCAAAACTGAACCCTCAGAACTATAAGAAGGATGCCAAGAAGAACATTTTGGTCATGGATTTAAGCAATCAGGTTGAAAGTAGCTTAGATGTGGATGAGAAGATTGCCTACAATTCGGTGCAGAAAGAGGTGAATCTGGGTAGCCTTCATTGTAAGAAAGAGGAGATAACAAAACTCTACTACAAGAAGGCCAAGGTAGATGTCTTATTCTATTTTGATTCATAGGCCAATCTCATAGCAACCAACCTACTCAACAAGCTTGGGTTGTAGGTTCACAATCATCCAAGTCTATACCTATTGGGGTGGGTGAACAAATATGTAGAAATCAAGATCACAAAATCGTGTTAAGATCAAATTTGTTGTCAGCACATAGCTTACTGATGAAGTTAAGTTAGACATAACACCCCTTAACATGTGTGGTGTTGCATTTAGAATCCTCTACATGTATATGAGAGATGCAAACTTGTACCGCTTAATCAAGAGTGTAAAATCCGACATCATCAATGCACACAAAGGTAAATCGAAGATAACACTAGTAAGTGCCAATGAAACTAGAAAGTTGATTAATTTAAGTAGGAAATATGTTTTGTTTTTCTTAAAAGAGAATAAGCTAGGTGGTGAATTAGTAAGGGAAAAGGCATTTTTGCAGGGATGCTCTAAAGAGCAAAAACAACAGTTTGAGGAGTTGCTATAGGCATACAGAGTGGTGTTCTAGGAGCCTAAAGGTTTACCACCTAAGAGGAAAGTGGAACATGAGATACAATTGTTTCTTGACTCCCCTTTACCAAACATTGTGCTATATAGACAACTTGTTCTAGAAGTAGAGGAAGTGAAGAAGTAGTTGCTGTAGTAGGGAATGATCTGAACAAGCACCTCGCCATTTGGGTCACTTATCATCATTATACCCACAAAGGATGGGACTTGGATAATGTGTATCGACTATAGGGCATTGAACAAGATTATGATCAAGAATTGGTATGCTTTGCCCAAGATCAATGATTTATCAGACCAGTTGTAGCATGCCAAATACTTCAGTAGGCTGGATCTCAAATTGAGATACCAACAGGTATGTGTGAAGGAAGAAACCTAGAACACTGCCTTCAAGATAAGGCAAGGTTTGTTTGAATAGTTGGTCATGCCATGTGGTTTATGTAAGGCATTCACTCCATTTATGAGATGTATTACACCCATATTTAGATTCATTTCTTATAGTATATTTGGATGATATTTTAGTTTATAGCTCTACTTAGGAGGAGCACATCTCACATCTCATTTAGGTGTTAGAGGCTCTAAAAAACACTAGTGGTTGGCTAACCTCAAGAAATGTATGTTTTCTTGGCAGATATTGTTGTATTTAGGGTATGTTATTAGTGGAGGGGAATTCAAGATATGTCTCGCAAGAATAGATGCCATCATAAATGGCTATGCCATGGGAGTAGTCTTGATGCAAGGAGGTAAGTTGATATGCTATTATTTAGAAATGTTTCATGGGGGAGTCTTAAACTATTTACTACTATGCCCTGGTGCAAACTATTAAGAACTTGAAGCACCATCTGATGGGAAGGAAATCATCATCCATACAAAGCACCAACCACAACAGTATTTGTAGGCCCAGAGTAAGCTTCAACAAACCATACATTACAAGTGGAGTATGCGGTTTTTTATGGCAATTTTAGGTACTCATCAATTACAAGAAGGGCAACACTAGTTTGTGACATGTGAGATTTTCTAATAAGTTGCAATCTTCCACCTTAGGAACACAAAGCTTATCTAGTTTGTAGAGTAAATCGTTTGAGAGATGATAGTCAACCTTTCTATCACCTTCTTCTAAATTAATTTGGCCATGCAATTGTTGAAACACCTCCTTAAATTCCTCATCTTCTATGGAGACCACTTCATATGCATCATGGGTAAAAGGCTCCATGTGCGTAAGTGACATGTTTGTCCACCTCAAGGGTGTAGCCCCTTGGAAGGCTATCTAGAAGAGAAAGAGGAAGTACTAGATGCGACATGTTTGTCCACCTCAAGGGTGGAGTCAACTATTATTGTTTGGAAGTGGAGGTTTATTAACTGGAAGCTTGAACCATGTCTTGGATTTGAGTCAAAAACGTTGCATGGGCCTTGTTGATAGAGGGTAGGAGGTTTTCTAAGATATCTGGAATTTGGACCTTGTTGGAATGCATTGTCGTTGACTTGTGCATCAGTGACCCTATCTTGCTGTGATGACCAAAAAAAGGATGTAATTGATTGAGAAATGATTTGTCGGGGGGCACTTAGTGTTGAAGATTGGAGACCTAGAGTCTCTCTAAAAATAGTAGGTTCCCTGGGATTGGTCCTCTAGCAATTGAGATGGGTTGTAGTTTCATGCAATTCCAACCACGTTGATATTTTTGGATGTAGTGTATTTTTAGTATTGGAGATGTGTGCCCTAATCTATTTTGGCAGGTGCTATCTCGTGTTTTGACCTAGATAGAGTGTACCATAGGTGTGGACATGTGTGCCATTTTCTTGCAATTGATGAGGGGTGAACCCCACTTGGGAGGGTATCTTTGACTTGACTTTGAACTCCAAGCCTTTTCTATGTTGACTTGCACTTCAAGAAATATTGTAGTCTAGGAAGTTGCCTTTGGTAACTTGTTTTTTAAGCAAAAAGCTTTCTATTCAAGGAAGGGGGTTCTTATTGGGGGAATTCCATGCATGTTCTATTTCCAATTTGAAGAGGGTGCTTAGTTGGACTCCACTTGGGTGCTTTTCCTGGAGATTACTTTTTCTATTCTCAACACACTAGGAGAGTGCTTTCCTTGGTGTAATTTAGCATGCTTGGGGGTTCCTATCATTGGATAGTTCCTTTTTACACCTCTTTTTTCATTCTAGAAGAGATGTTGAGTTGATTGAGACAATCAATTCTTCCATTTACATACTTTTGACACTTTTCATGTTAGAAATGATTGAGTGAATTTGTGAGTATTGGAGGTCTCTCTGAGGGTGTTCATTTGACATTATCCTTGGGCTTGATGTGAGTAAAGTACTTGAGAAGTGATAGTTCATTGCCTGAAGTGCTTCTTATGTGAAATTGATATATGGCGGACTTTGTATCTAATACTGTAGAATAAAGGTAACACTTTTTTGGTTGCCACTTCTTGTTTATGGATGAGTTCGATTGATTGATGTGGATTTTTCTGAACTGGTTGGTCTCAATTATATCACCTACCCAACAAATTTTATCTTTTTATTTCTTTAACTCCATGCCCATTGGATTTATGGTACTGGTAAAAAAACAACAATAACAGGTTTATTGGCCAATTTTGGGTATTATACTTGCAGATCTGCAAACCTTTTATTGTATATCTGAAGTGAATTGTTGCCTATTTATTTGAGGTTACTGATTAATAATTTTACATTTCTAACTGTAAATCTGAATTGTACTTGATGATATCGAGCAATTTATTGCATAAATATGAGTTGTGTTTGGAGCTTTCAGCGGATATATCTTGCAGATTTGAAATATTTTACAAGGTACAGTTGAATAATTTTTACTTCAAATCAGTATGGATGCCCCTTGAGGAGCAGGCACTAGCCTGAAGTGAGAGGGTTTGTGTGAGGTGACGTTGACACTTTCCCTAAGTGTTCATTTGATCCCCTTAGGACTGCATTCCCCCAGGATAATTTTGAGTGATAGCTATAATACTTACAGGTTGATCTGCATTCCCCCAGGATAATTTTGAGTGATAACTATAATACTTACAGGTTGATACCTTATTACTATTCCTCATTTAGATCTCAGCACATCCTGCATTTTCTTAGACATTTGCTTCTAAATAATGATTTCTCAGTCCTAGAAATTTCAGTCTTGGAATTAGTACTTTTACTATAAATCAATCATTGACACCCTTTCTTTTCCAGTGTTAAAAAAAGTGAACATTCATTAGGTACATGAGCAAATAATTTAAAGATCTTCCCTGGACATTTTGTGCAATAACTACTGATCTGAAAAGAAATCATATGTTATTCTTCTGGTTTTTGGATGCACATTTTTTGTTTGTCAGGATGGGGATAATTTTTTGATGTATGTAATAAGGGTTAGCCTCCAATTTATACTTATCAAAGGAAAAAAAATGTATGTTGAACATCAATTGCCATGTACCAATTTATATGCAACAAAGGAAAAAAAATTGTATGTTGAACATCAATTGTCATGTATAAACCTTTCATTGTCAAGAATTGGCAGTCCAATCAGAGTTAATGAGTTATTTGTGTATGTAGTTAGTCCTGGATTAGTTCTTTGAGTTACCATTTTTCTGGACTCTAATTTTATGTGTATGTGTTTTTTTCTATAGATATTCACAATGCTAGTTTACTATAAATTTGTTTTATTGTCTCTTCTTTTGAGAATGTGCTCATGTTTCTTGTAAAGTTATATATCCTTAAGTTATTTAAATTGCTCTTTTGTTTTACATTCATAGTTCTAGCTTACCATATATCTGTTGTATTGTATATACTTGAACAACATGCTCATGTTTGTTATATGTCCTCGGGTTATTGAAAAAGCTCCTTCCATTTTTGTTAAGATGAACTCTTTAAATTGCTACAATTGAATTATGCTGTGGAGTTTATTACAAAGGACTCGTGTTACTCAATAACAAAATGTTTGTTTATGATTGTTTACAGCTAGAACAAGCAAGTATATGTGGCACAGAACTTTCAATATATCTCATGGAATTTTGCAGTGACCTCATTGAACGCAACTTTGCTATCTCATCTGCTCTTGTGCTTTTTAAACGTTTAGTACTTATACGAATGGATAAGGATCAATATTGGTTCCACTGTTTTGACAACATGGTAGTTTTCTTGGCACATATGTTGGTGATTGTGGAGTATGAACACGAACAACTATTACTACTTAAGCTGTCAACCATTTTCTTTGAATGGAAAAGGGAGAAAGGTATGCATTTGTCATCAATGAAATCCCTCTTTCATATACAATATATGTTACAACACTAGTTGTCTTTCTAGCTAAATGATTTAGGCATTTGAAGTCATTACGGATTATGAGGAATCAATATCTAATGTGATTTTTTGTTAAGCCATGCATTAGTGGTAAGAATCAATAGTTAATTTATATTGACGAATGTGTATACACTTCACAAGTTCATCTTATATCGTATTCTACATAAGTGGTTTTGATGTTGAATATATATAACCATTAGAGTCAGTCAATTTCTTAATATGAGATAAAAGGGATTTTATTCCTTTTGAAGAGGTCCACTAGTCTAAGGGGACGTAAATCAACTTGATTTAATTCCCAGTAGAAGGTGACTTGTTGCACACATTTTGTCAAAGTTCCGAGGAAGCAATGTACCATATTTTTCTTCAAAGGATCGAGATCATCAGCGGTCAGCACTATGTTATTGTAAACCCATTGTAAATGATGCTAGTAAGACCATGAATGTATGTAACAACTTAGGTAAGCCTATTATTTTGACAATAATTTCATCCTAGGAGGTTTTTCGTCTCACTGACTCATCTGTGTTTCTAAACACGGATGGTCGACAATGTTTTTCCTTCCAACCTCACCCCAAATTTAGGGTGGAATACGTTATTAAAGTCTTAGGTGAGTCCTAGTGTTCTAGTCGAGTCTTATGTGAAAGTGATTTGGGAATAATTTAAGCTAATTGGCTAAATTGTTTTATTACAAATCACTTGGTCTAGTAGATCATATTGTGTTGCAGAATTGTGTATGTAATTTGAGGGTTTAAGCCGAACGGATATTTTCCCCTTGAGGGTTGAAATTGTAAAAATCTTACGTAAAAAAAAATTAGTGCATGGTCCCTCATATTTAGACACCATGGCTAAAATATTAGAAGGTGGAAAAAAATATTTAACCCCCTAAAATAACAATTAATTAAATTTTCTGGCAAAAATAAATTAAAATCTTAAGTCTGAAATTTAATTAATTAGAGTCAAAATTAACAGTCTAGAGAAATTAGATTCTCCAAGTGGAAAAATTCATGGGTATTAAAAGATTTAATTGTTGGAGGCCCATAAAGCGAATATTGAAAATTTCAAGAAAAATTGGACCCTTGGACCTTGGTAGTTAAGTCAAAGTCAAATTTGTCAGGAAATTAGCTGAAAGTAATTAATTTTGAGCTAATAAAAAAATGATTTAATGAGAAATCTGAAAATTCTTCAAAATAAATATTTTCAACGGCTAAGATTAAAAGATCATCAAGGATTTATCAATGACCAAGATCATTTTGACGAGTACCAAGCCAATTAGCTGTTATTTTTCCACTTGGAGGATTTATCTACAATTTAGAAAGTCATTTTAGTCAAAACCCATTTGATGTCTGGCTAAGAAATTGCTACTGAAGCATTGATGTAACACTATTGTCCCTTGAGAACATTTATTTGAATCATACTAATGACTTTGGGGTGCAGTTCAAGGTGTTCAATGTTCATTGATTTGTGGTATGTGCTGGGTACGGACTTTCCTATATTGTGCTGATTAATGCTAGCATTTGTTTTTCATTAGATGGGGATAAAGTGATTCTATTGATAGATTTTGGGTTTATCTTAGATGATTTGATTTGCCATATTGTCTAACAATTTTTTTTGAGAAATATATAGTGTTTGCAGGTTCCCCAGTCCTTAGTCTTCAAGTTCACAAACTGTGGGCATGAACCGACGTTGTTTGGGTTCCAAATATTTATGTGGTTGATTTAAATTTCGCTAAGGCTATAGTGTGCATTGGTTTTCTAAAGTGTTTTTAGCCATTTATCAAAGAAAAATCTCCATAAAATATATTTCAAAACCCTTGTATATTTGTAAATTATTGTAAAATAATTTTGTATATTATTTTCGCTAATTGGGGTTTTGGGATTTTAGAAGATTTTTTTGTATATATTGTGGTTTTGGGCATTTTATTTCCATTTTGCAGGTGAAATCAAGAGAAGGAATTGGAATAGAGCTAGATCTAGGTCCTTGAGGGTAAGATCTAGCACATAGAAATTTTTACAAGGGTAGTCACAGAAGCATTTTCAGAAAATTGAAAAGCTGAAACAAAAGTCATTTTGGAGGCAAGGGTTTCAAGTTTTTAGGGCTCCTAGCCTTGGTTTTCTCCTCCAAGCCCTCAACGTCACCCTTTTCGGCCTTCCTAAGGCTGGCCGTAAGCCCTAGGGCTCTCGGCCTTCCCTCCACCCCTTGACACAAGTCCTAGAGGGTCTTCCCTTCCCCTTGGTTCCCATTTTCCTCTTCGTCTAGCCTTCGGCCTACCTCTCCGTGGCTCTCTGTCCCTTTTCGTGGCCCTCCGTCCTCCCTTCTCCCTCTAAGTTGTAACCCCTAAGGGCTTGCGACAAGCCTCCTAGGCCTTTTTCCTTGGGCTGTAGCCCTTTGAGGGCTTTCCTCCCTCTCACGATAGGCCTTTAAGGCCCTTTCCTTAGGCCGTTAGCTCTAAAAGGGCCTCCTCTCTCCAATGTCTAGCCTTTTGGACTCTCTCCAGCGTTTAGCCCTTTTAACCCTCAAAACCCACTTTTCCTAATTTTAGTGGGAAATCTGGCAATTAATTAAGCTAGAAATTAAATAAATGGAGAAAAATAAATATCCACACATGCTAAATGTTGTGGAAATGAGGTGGAAAATTATGGGAGAGTTAAAGTGAAGTCCTAAGGTGATGTCGACTCCTAAAATCAAGGAAATGACATGTGCTCAAATAAAATCGAATTTCTGGCATTAAATGAGAAAACTACTTGGAAATTCGAATTTGTGAAATTAATGCACATTTAGGAGGAGTTGGGAGAATATTTGGTGGAAATGTTTGTGGGAAATTGTCCCCACATGGGTTACCACCCATATACACTTGTCATTTCATCATAAAATTCGAATTTGGCACATAAGGGAAGAAGAAAATGATGTCCACTTGCTAGAATTTGACTTTTACACTTGGCATTGAAGCTCCATTCAACAAATTCGAATTTCTCTTTGGGATTGTCACCTCATGCCACTTGTTTAATTACGTCTACATTGGGATTGACTCCCATTGTTCTATATAATAGAGCCATGAGCTCTCATTTGTATCATATTGTTACTAGTGATTGTGCTTGCAGAAGCACTCATGCCTTGTACAATTTCAAAAATATCAATTAACACTTTGGGGTTTCATTCATGAGGTGTTCCTCCTTTGGGAGTGTGATGAATTGTTGATCATTGGTATAATTCCTCTTACTCATGATTTGATTTAATTTGTTTTCATATGCTCTTGTAGATTTATTAATATAGAGCTATCTTGCATTGACATTTGATTTAGAAGTATGCTCTAGGAATAAAATGCTCTAGTTGGTTTTAAATAAATCTCTAAATTTTCTTATCATTGTTTATTGCCCAATCTATATGGAACTAATTCTTGATCGAAGTTTTGTAGAGGGAACATCTTGTTGGGATCACAGAATCAAGTGTGAGGGGAAGTCTTTGGAGAGACCAACCCACTCTTAATACATTATTAAAGGAGCTCTCATTTGTTCTTTGAGCCTTCATAGTCTTATCTTACAAAGTGGTTTTGCAGAGGTTTTGGCACATAGCTTGTACACAAACCGAACACTTCTAAATTAAATCTCTTTTAAAAAACATTGTACTTCATTTCTTTCATTTGCTATCTAAGAGCTTGAAGATGGCTAAGCAAAGATGAGAGTTTATTCACTCTTTAGCTCATCTTTTTGTAAATTATAATTGTACATATATATTTTACTAATACTAAACTTATTTTGTAGTCATTGTTTAGATTGTTTGCTAACTCTTGTGTGGCAGATTTTGAGGAGCAACCTCCTGCAACATCTAACAAGTGTTTGCAGAACCTTTTGGAAAATCTTGGGGGTTCGATTTCCAAGGATGTTGTGAGCCCTTTTGAGGGTTATTTTGGCCAAGTTGAGGTCACTAGAGGGCTGCCCATTTTCCTCTCTAAGTCGTGGGCATTTGGAGGAAACTCACACCTTGTTTCCCTTGCATAAGTTTTGTAAGTTCTTGTCACTACTTTCTCAAGAAAGGAGGTCTAGTGTCCAAGTTTCAAGCAATTATTATGAGGACCCTCCTTGAAGTTTAGTTGAGGACTTTGAAGGGCCCTCTTCTCAATGTAATATTAATAAAAGATCTAATTTGCTTTAGGGAGTTTGGGATTTCAACCATGATATCCTATCTTTCCATTTAGAGGGAGTCTTCTCTTGGGTGGATTGACATTTGCATGGTTTAAGCTTTCATACTTCATTCACTTGCATGCTTTAATTGAGAATTAACACAACCTCACTATCACATTTCATTAAGTTAATGCTTGTTACAATTTCATTTGAGCTTTGCATTCTCTATCTCATTGTTGATTGAAGCTATAAGCTTACACTTTGGGCAATTCATCTTTTACATGCAAACATTTTATAATTTTAACAAACTTTGATTAGTTTCCATTTACCTTGGTAAATTGTTTCATGAACACTTGAATACATGCTTCATTTTTATGCTACATTGTTATCTTGAATATTGGAGCAATTCATTGTCATTGTCTATTTGAAATAAATTTTACTTTCAAGCAAATTACTTGTATCATTTTAATTAATTGATGAGACGCATGCAACATTTGTAAGCTAATTTTATTCCTCCAAGTGAAATTATAATTGCAACTTATGTTGAACACGATTTCATTTTCAAGCATTGCAAATCAATCTCTTTGAAGCATTTGCATGTAGCATTATTTTAATTTGAGCAATTAACACAATTTGCATTTCATCTAGGCATTTTAGTATAGGAAGGCCCTAAGCCTCATTAAATTTTACCTCCAACATAAGTTGGTTGAAGTAGACATCTTAGGGACCCTTTACTGTTTTATTGAATCCTCATTGTGAGATCCATATCTTTGGATGAGGGTGAGGTCTGAGGATTGAAAAGTTAAATTGTAATCTTGTGGTAGAGATAATTAATAAAATTAACCAATAGCAATATCCATTACATGTACTTTACTTGTCTCTTGATGGTTTGAATTTTCATATGCAAAATCTATTCCAAAAACAAGTATTGTAATCCTTTGAAACAAATGCTATCTTTTCATGCTTCAACTCTAATTGCATATTGATGTCTTGGTTTAACACTTCCTTTCTTTTACATTTCCAAGTTAGTTACTAATTTTTGGGTTTTGGCAAGATATGTTTCACATGTTTTAATTCATAAAGTTGATTATCTCAAAAACATTTTGTATCTTACATATCTTGTGCTAGCAATTTTTGTTTGCATTTTAGGTTTACTTTGCTTTCTCTTATGAGAGCATTGAATTTTACTTTGAGCAAATATATCTTTAAATTGTTGAACAAATTCCTTATAAGGCACTGGTTTTATGGTTTTTGTCATATTAATGATTGACATTGTTATTTCCAATGTTTTAAAAACCAAAACCGGTGACCGGACCGGTCCACCTAATGAACCAGGGTTCGAACCAGAACTGGTTGAACCGAGATTGGTCAGGTCTAAATGAACCTGTGTTAGAAAAAGACATTAAATAATTAATTTTTAATTAAAAACTATTTTTAACATTTAAAACCATGATTCCAAGCCAATGGAGACGAAATATACCATGTAAAGGTGAATATATCAAAATGACACCGAGTGCAATACATATCATCGACAAAATACATAAGCAATGAGGCTCTAAATGGCTTATAAAGTCCAAAAACAATGCTGCAAGCTATGAGGCCATTGGCCTACTACAAGTCTACAATGTACACATGATCAATCATCAAATTCATCACCACTGCTAGACACACGATCATCATCAGGAGCTACATAAACATCATCTGGTTCAGAGTCTGAGGATGCCTTAGCCTGATTTCCAACCTCAGTAGCAATGCCACCAATAACAATAGAAGTGGACCTAATGGAAGTACGAGTTTGTCGAGCTGTACGATTAGTGCCTTCCATTGGTTGTTTGCTTTTCCTTGATGCTGCTACTGATCCTGGTTCTGATGGCGCCACCAAATCTGCTTCATCCCCCGCTAATGTCATTTCGATATCAAAATCAACATCAAACATAGGATCTTTAGTTTCCTCCACCCATTATGATGTTGGATCAATATCGTCCAACACAATGGGATCTAGATCAGGTGTTTTGTTCATCATTTGGTTCCTTAGTCGAAGGTTGTATTGCACGAAGACAAGATCATTTAACTGTTTTTGTTCCAAACGGTTTCGCTTCTTTGTGTGTATGCGCTCAAGAACTGACCAATTGCGCTCACAACCTGAAGCATTGCAAGTTTGGCTGAGGATTCTAATTGCAAACTTTTGCAATTGAGGACACTAGCCGCCAAATGACTCCCACCAATGTGCTGCAAAGAAAAATACTTTAATTAGTAACTTAGTTCATTTCATTACTTATTTACAAATTACACGTATTTATAGATAATTTGAATTGTAAATTTGTAAACAATTTAACTTGAAAAGAAAACAAATTGGAAATTGGAATTGCTTACCTAGTTGATCCACATCTCTTGCCATCTTTGCCAAGTTTTTGCCAAAGGTACTAGTTGCCATACTGAAAACACTAAGTTGTTTATGTATTTCCAACTGGTCTACATAGCTAGGGACCATGCGCTCCAAGCAATTAATCAATCCATCTCTGACCTCCCCATCCTGCAGATCCCCTAGCCGAGCTTTATAATGATACTTTGGTTTCAAAAAATACCCAGCTGCATGTATAGGATGATGTAGTTGATTGTTCCATCTGTTATCAATGATCTTCCATATACGACCATATTTAGCTAACATGTCCTTGTAAGCTGCCCGTATCTGCTCCTTTGCCTAATCCATAGCCTCATAAATGTAGCCCATGGCCAATTTTTCCCCATTCACCATCCTTAGCATCTTAGCAAGGGGCTCAGTAATTTTCACAAGCTCTACAGATCTTTTCCAAAAATAATTGTCAAGAACTTTCTTTTTGGTGTCTTTGCCATCTTGTCTACGAGCCCACCAAGATTCAGTCCAATTATCAAAAGAAAACATTTTATGCAAGTTTTTATGTTGACCATTGAGACATTGCAAAGTGAGGAAGTGAGTTGCAAATCTCGTAATTGCAGGCCTAACAAGCTCTTTGCCCCAATGTTTTTCCTCATTAGGTTCAATACCCATGAGTGGTTGTAAATGTTTATAATGCACTTGGCATGCTCTACAATGTTTTTAACCCACTCCACTTTGTCTCTGTCCTCTGTCATGAGGTCTATGCAATGTGCAACCCATGGAGTCCAAAATATGGTCCTATATTTGGACTCAAGCATCTTTCCAGCAAGAACATATTTTAGGCAGTATCAGTGATGACCTGCACAACATTCTGCTCCCCAAGTTCCTGAATAATGTCATCCAGAAGCTCAAATAGAAGGGCTGCATCCTTCACCTTATCAGATGCATCAACTGATCTCAAAAACATGGTTCCTTGAGGGTAAGAAATAAGGAAATTAATGATAGTGCGGTTCTTTCCATCGGTCCATCCATCCGACATGATGGAACAACATGTTTTGAGCCATGAATCTTATTACTCAACAAAATACTCATCAATGGAAGAAATCTCTTTTTGCAAAAGAGCTCCCCTCAAGTCATGCATACTAGGGCCTTTGAAGCCTTTTCCTGGGTCCCACATAGCTTGGTAATAAGGTGAGCGAGCAACATTAAATGGGATATCTTAATCATACCACCATCTAGCATTATATTGATGAGAAGTTTCTTTGCATTGTTTTTCCCAATGTTGATCCAAAGTGGGTTGACGATTTGGCTGTAAGGAAGTGGGATTAGAAGAGGCAATGTTGGTAGAGGATGAGAAATAACTTTAGATGTTTGTTTGCTTTGTTCCTTTTGATAGTTGGCCAGAAGAAGGATGAACACA
The DNA here is from genome assembly GCA_000404065.3 of Pinus taeda. Taxonomy (NCBI): domain Eukaryota; kingdom Viridiplantae; phylum Streptophyta; class Pinopsida; order Pinales; family Pinaceae; genus Pinus; species Pinus taeda. The sequence continues at coordinate 279,406 of APFE030997813.1, read as the reverse complement.
ATGAAAGGGGTCATTGGCGGAAGGGATATAAGAGGAGTCTTGAATCTCATAATCATCATACCCATTCTCTTTCATGCCTTCTAATAATTCCCTCTTCCTTGCACCGTCATCTTGGATGGCCTTCTCCCTAGCCTTATCGTCTTGAAACTTTTCAAGCTTGGAAAGATATTCCGCGCAAATAGGACCTAACACTTCATTTGGTGCATCACATGGCTTTACTTGGCCTCTTACCCCAACCATGTGTTGTTTCAATCTGAAAATACCCCCACCTCCAATATGTTTATGGCATAATTTACATATCATTTTTCCATCAATCACATCACAATGAGCCCATGCATTATCCTTGCCTTTTGGAGCCATGTTTGCGTGAAATAATTAAAATTTGCAAAGAAATCTGCCATTCAAAAAAAAAATTGTAGCTAAGAAACATGGAAAACCAAAGCTAAATTTAGGAAAAGAAATGCATATGTAGCCTACAAGATTTGATAGCATAGAACTAGAGATTTGATAGCATAGATGATAGCAATTAGAAGTTTATAACACATAAAAAATTTAATACATGGACACAGTCAAATGAGGAATTTTCAAGTGAAAATCCTTACCTGGAAATGCCAACTAGCTTCTTTAGCCTCCTCTTGGAGATGCCAACTCCATTGACAACTCCAAACTATCTCCAAAATAATTCCAACTCAACTCCAAGCCTCCAAGATGACTACTCTAGCAAAAACTCAACACTCTCCAAGCTCCTAATCAAACTCACAAATACTCCAAATGAAATGTGTGAGACAAATGAGAGGGAGAAGTGCTGTTTAAAGGCTTGGAGAGAGTGTTTTGGAGGGAAAGAACCTTTACTTTCCCTCCAAAAGACCCTAAACACTTGGGAAAAGGCGTTGCGTGGGTCCTCAACGATCGTGGCAGCTAACAGCCGGTTTAGGACGGAAACGACCGGTTTGACCACAAACGGCTGATTCCATCCTAAACCGGTCAGTTAGGATTGGTTAGGTCAACTTTTTGGCCAAATGGTGGGTCAAATCGAGTTTTTTGTTGGTTTGACCCAGTGGGCTTGCTAACCGACTGGTTTGACCGATTACCGGTTCAGATCGACTGGTTTTTAGAACACTGGTTATTTCAAATTGCTTACTTCATATTTGCTCATAAATCCTTAAAAGTAATCCATTTTCACTATAACACTCTTAGAAACTCACATCTTTTAACTTAACTTTTCATTAGGGACCACCCCCCTTAAGCTAACTTAGGAGATAACTCAAACAGAGAGAATTGGGATTAGTGTGACAATTCCTTCTTTGAGTTCCTTGCCACCAACCACACCTTGTGGGGTTGAAGGCTTTTCTCAATAACTTGTAGGTTGGTGTAGGCGGCAGGGTCAACATTTTTGGTGCTGTCGCTGGGGACAAGTCTTCTTGTACCTGGGAAATCGACTAACCTTTGGTTTTTGCATGTTGGATTTTAGAATTAGATTCCTGTTCAAGTGGCGATTCCACTTATTTCATTTTCTGTAAGGATTTTTGCTTGAAGCTTGCTTCTTGTAGATTTCTTTCTAATTGTGGACATGAGC